>NSMO01014653.1:0-14763 GCA_002588565.1 Coelastrella sp. UTEX B 3026 | reverse complement strand
GGCAGGAGAACCTGATGCATGCAAGCCTGAGCAGCATGTGTGCACATACAAGCGCAACACTCTAGCCTGATCAACAGATCAGTGTGGACCAGGATGGCTGTGCACTTACTGATCTCCTTGTAATTCGACCATGGTTCCTTGGTTTCTTGCTGAAAAGCGTCCTCCCATGACCCCAGCCTGGCCCACGTAGATGCGTCCATATAATACGCTCTGCCAAACCACTCACGGAGATCCTGCATGGCAGCAAGTTGGCAGGAAACCATGCTGCAGCCCCGACCGACTTGCAAGCATTCCCTCGTGGCCTCAATGCGGCACACGCTTGCCATGGAGGGTCTGCTGCTGTCACCCCAACCCCAAACCCTAGCCACAAGCTGCAATCTGCAACGCAGGTTTGAGCCAGAGAATGCCACTATAGCATTGTAGCACTGCAGGCCAGCTGCCTCAAAGCAGACCAACAGCGGGCCTAACAGCTGAGCAGATTGGGCAGAATTATAGTGGTCCTGGCGGCTTACTTGATCTGTCCGTGCCAACTTCCACAGCTCCAACAGTAGAGCCGTCTTGCCAGCTCGAGGACTTGCCCTCAACAAACTGAAACCCTTCTGGTATACATAGCCTGCAATGTCTTTGGCTGTTGCTGATCGGGGCACAGATGGATTGCGTTTTGCTTCACTGTTTCCAAAACCGACAAACTGTGGTTTCTGACGTTTGGGCTGGGGTCCTGCCAAGCAATACGCAGACATGAATCCTGTCAGATGACACAATGCGGGGCTGGTGCTCATGCCGCTGATGTTGGAAAGGACGATAGTAGACAGGGGCACCCCCCTTGACAGTAGCAGAGCGACATCACGGGTTTGTGCCAGGATACAAAAGGATGCACAAACAGCAGGCAGCAAGCAGCTATTACAGTGAGGTGCAGCGGTGGCAGAGCATTGCACATGTAGAAGACACCCAGTTGCATACTGAACCACTACTTCATGGCCAGTGCATACAGACAACACCGGGCTAACAGCAGTGGGGGGACATGATCATAGCATCACACCGGAAGCTATTGACCGCCACTGCTCAACAAAGAAGAACGCCCCTGCTGCACAAACATTGCTGAGCAGAAATGCATGAGGGTTTAGTATCGCACGCCGAGCTATCCCCACGATCCCCGCTGCTGCCGCCACCTCTGCTGGCTGGCTAAAGAGCGCTGCTGTGCATGGTAACAGGCTCCAGCCAGCATTGAATGGTTTGCAAGTTCAGCCGATGGACTGCTATTGTTGATCTGAGACGCAGTAGAGCAGTTCTAACGGTAGGGAATGTGAAGTCGCCTCGACACACACATACCCTTCCTCAACTTACGCTAGCGCTCTCTTGAAAGTGCTATGCGGAGCTCATTCATTCATTCAGCAGTTCTTCAGCACCAAGTTGGTTGAACATCAGACCCAAGCAATACTCTTTATGCTGCTGTGATCAACTGCTGACCCATGCATAACCGCCACTGCAGCCACTGCCGTTGCTGCTGGCTTGCCAGCACAGTATACAACAGGCTAGGGTATATCTCTGCACTGCAGTTGCCACTTCCGCTGCATGGTGGTGCTGTAAAGTGACACAGGGTATGCAAGGTGTCGCACGGACTTGTGCTACGGCCATGCGTGCCATTCCTGTGACATGCTGTGTCCGTTGTGGCTACAAACACATGCCAGCGCTGCCACTGCCGGCAAGTGCCACTGCGGGTGCCAACAGATTCTGACCAACGCTGCGTGCAGCAGTTGCTGCTATTGATGTGCAGTGGGGCAAGCGTGTGCAGTTGTTGTTGTAGGCCAGTGCTTGTTGCCTACGGTTCTAGCCCTTGCTCACCTGGAAAAGTGCTCAGGAGCGCATCTATCTTTGCGTCTTGAAGCCCGGACCTTTCTAGGCCTTCCCGTGTAGCCGTCTCAAGCCAGCGCCTTCCCGTGTAGCCGTGCTTGATCAACGCATTCAGATCCTCCTGACTATAATCTGCTGCTCTGGCGGCCCCAAGGACAGCCTGTAAGTCTTGACGCAGCTCATCCATGTCCTGCATGTGACAAGCAAAATGTGCAAGGGTCCCGCATGTGTGACAGCAGATGAACTGCCATGAACCGTCCTAAGCTGTACAACTGCGAGGCTGTGCAACCAGACTGCAACGGATACTATGACACACGTTCCAACACTCCATTACTGCCAGCCCAATAACATACTGCTAGGACTCGCATTACATCTTGGAGACTTTGTGCAGCAGGCTGTAGGAGGCTGTAAAGAGCTTACATTCTCAACAGCTGATCTGTCCCCCCCTGCTTCTATCAATAGCCTGACAGCAGCTGCAGTTTCAAGACACGAAGCAGGCTTACAGGCAATGACCCGATGGTACAAGTTACCTGCCTAATGGTGCAGTGTCAACTACTGCCCGCCTTGCTGCCTTCGCTGCTACACTCGTCTCAAGTGCTCTTGCAGCAACCAGCAGTGCATGGACAACAGGAACCGCAACGTTGCCATACAATGAGCCAATACCACCCTTCATTTTACGCTGAACATGGCAATTGGGGTGGCTACAAACGAAAGGTAAGTGAACTCAATGATTGGCGTCACCCCACATCGCAACGCTTGATATCAGGCACCTGATCCACACGCTTCTACTGTTAACAAAGCAGCAAGGCTCAGTGGGCCAAGCAGGAGACCAGACGGAGGCGGATGTACCTTGGTGATCCCCTGGGTCAAGATGCTGGAGAGACTGGTGTGCTACGTTGCAACCTCAAGCAGCCTACCTCCTGATCAGCTGCAGCACTGAGTACACAGGCAATTTGAGCCCGCAGAACAGCAGCGAAGGAGCCTACCTGCTGACCACACAGCTGCACAGCTCCCTGCCGGACTTATTAGCTCCTAGGAGTCAAGGCTTGCCCAGTCTGCGGCAAAGAAGGCACTATCTATGCTTTACTTTGCTGTTGCATGCAGAGCGATAATGCAGGCTGCTGCTTGCACCTCCGAGCCTTGACAAGAACCAGCAGACACAGGTAAATCTAGCCATACAACTGCAGCGAGGGTGAGGGTTTCATATCTCAACTAGAAACACGGGCAGCGCCCTTGTGTAGTTGCAACAACTTCCTATAAAGCTGAACCATGTCGCTGTCCAATGTGAGGGAACCAACAGCGCTAGGTCTCGCAATCACGCCCAGTAAGCACCAAAACCACCCGTACTGACCAGGACCCCTTCAAGCGCCACAGATCGCAGCGCCCACAAATATGCACAACATGTTTGACACCTGGCGCACCTTGCACCGTGAGGCTATCGAGAGTTTGAGAAGAGTATGGCGGGTGGAAGCAATGAACATAAATGCCCAAACGGCCTCCTCGACGCGCTCCTCAAGCCTGTGAAGCGGCTTCACTGAAGCCTGGATAATCAGCCCACTGAACCCGTCTGCTGGCTTCTCCAACAGCGGACAGCATGTCAACAGGATTGCGCTGGAAATAAATAACTACTGGCGCTGCTGTTGCGTGCAGTGCGCCCGAAGCAGTGGCGCGGCTGCAAGTGCCCGCTTGTACCCGGCTAATGGCTGTACACGCAAGCTCCCAATACACATGTAATGTACTCATCCGTCCTCTGTACACTAATACGATAAGTCGCTGAGCTGAAATCTGCCGCATGCGATGGCAAGTACAACCTGACTGCCTGCATGCATGCATTGTCTGCAGTAGCGGTAGCCAGTCATTGCCCGTCCCCTCTGATCAATAGGCAAGTTTGCCTGCATCGTGTGTGCACTTTGCCTGCATCGCGCCTGCATTTTGCCTGCATCGCGCCTGCATGCCTGCATGCCAGCACTCTCTGGGATTCGAGCCCCTGCGGAAATGCCATGAGCAACCATGCGCTCCGCGCCCAACCCCTGCTTGCATCTCGGACAAACCCTTTACGGCCGCTATCAGCCCAGAACAGTTGTGGGGCCGGAGGCCATAGAAAGAGTCAGAAAATGGAGGGAAAAGTGGAAAAGGGGGGAAGGGGGAGGGGGGGAAGGGAGGAGGAGGAAAAGAGGGGAAAGGGAGGGAAAAAAGGAAAAGGAAGAAAAGGACAAAATCGCAGGAGGGGAGAGGGGAGGGGAGGGGGGAGGGAGGGGAGAGGGAGGGGAAAGAGGAAAGAGAAGAGGTGAAAGGCGCATCTCTCCCTATTTTGGAGAAAGCAACAGAAAGGTAATCATGCATACTATGGTCACTGCTGCAGTACTTTGAGAACAAGGGCTCCCTGCTCTGCGGACACAGCAGAGCAACCCGAGACAGGTGCCATCGACGGAGCAAGTCCAGAGCGACGCCAGCAAGCAATAAATTGCAAAACAAGGTTTGTATGCTGGTAATTACTTTGTAGTTCAATTCTCCGTTCTGTGAACAGATCGCAGGACAATGACACGCTGTCAGGTTTCCTGCAAACAGCACCGGTACCGGCGGGCTACGTCCCCTTGCAGCTCTGATGCACGATTGAAGCTAACACGGCCTGCTGTATGCAAAATAGCACCATATCAAAGTACTGTACGCAGCCGTTATCATCAAACAAGACCACCCTGTGTGGCCGATCTTCGACCGGTCCCGTTCCGCAGTTGTTCTTGCAGCAGCGCGCCTGAGGGCTGCTGGCGGCATCACATCTGAAAGAAAAAGCTTGCTGATAACAGAAGTAAAAACTACATAATACTTTGTGAACATGGAGAACAAGCATGGATCAAAGGCAGAAGTATTCATGCTGGTGAACAAAGCTGGCTTGCCTGTATGCAGGGTCCCCGCACTGTCTGATTGTACGGCTGTCACTCGCATGTTGTCAAGCATCGCATGTACTGCTGCTGTTTCTCATGGTCAAAGCTCGTGGGCCGCGACTCCCGTGAGCTGTACATGTACAGGAAGGGATGGGTAGTGTAGCTGCGTGTGGGACTTGAGAATCGATAGCTTGCTGATCATAGAAGCCAGCAACACGTAGATGATGACTGAGGCGCGTACGCTCCAATCTGGCCGTCATTGCAAGCCTTGTTGAACATAAATCAGTACTGTGTGCGCGGGCACAAACAGCTACTCAGGTAAGTCCAGCGGCCCGTTTCAGGCCTCGTACTGACACAGCTTCTTTCCACGTATGTGAGCAAAGCATATTGGTGCATTGAGCTGGCTTTGCTGTGGCCGACGTCGCCAGCTAGGCCGGGCTGACCAGCCAGAACACATAAGTAAACACTTGAAGAAATCTGGGGCACGAGCAACACCACAGCACACGATTACAAATAGCACACAGAACACTACTGTAGTCTGTGCTGCATCAACCATGCACTCTGCCAAAAATCATCTAGTGACTTCCTCAACTATGGAGCCTGTACAAGGGGTCTGCTGCTCATACAGGCGTAGAACTGCTGTGGCCGCCTGCTATGTCCTGCCCTGACGCTTGCCAAGTACCGTGAAGCAGGCGCTTGCCAATGTGCTGCACCTGCCCATGATGCAGGTGTGACCCGCGCTGCAGCAAAGCCCTGCACCCTTTGCCTTGCAAGTCTCTGCTGGTAGTTGCCACTTGGCACTGTCTCTTATGCGTAATTGCATGCTGCCTACCCTCTGCTATCACTTGCTTGCATTCAGCTCTGGCAATGCTTGCCTGGTCAACAGCAGTAGCCGTTGGCGGATGCAGCTGAGATGCCACAGCAGGTCCACCCTGGAGAGGCTGTTGGCTGGCCAGCTGCATATACTATAGGTGGCACCTGTTGCCTTGGCTGTTTCTGTAAGCTGCCTGTATTGACCCAGCCCAGGGAACAGCAGAGTGACGGCCTGCCTTTGCTGTATGAGGTCGTGAGCCTGCTCAGCTTCGGAAGTGGCGCTGCAGCTTGCAGGCTAATGTAATGAGTTCTAAGGTTAGGTACATCCATTAGCTTGATCACTGGAGCTCATTGCCTGCACAGAAACAGACAGTGTGATTATATAGAGTTCTTAAGTCACGTATTACTAGGAGAGACCCGAGCCGAAGCACCCAGGACGACTGTGACCCATTGCAAGTATTGCTAGGAGCGGTGTCAGAAATATGATGCATGCTTTGGCACTGTCTCATCACCCCCACAATGTGCTAATGCATCCACATGCGGTGTACTTCGCTGCTGGCACTAGCATTGGCTGCTTATTTCTAACTGTCGGGGGCTTGTTGCATGTGTGCTGCTTGATTCAGTGATGAAGGCCATAAAGTCCACAGTAGTCCCCTTGATGAAACGGAGCAATAGCTCATTGCTCATTCTTGTTTGGCTTGGCCAGTTTTGCAAATATGCGCAGTCCTCCAAGAGCATGTCTACTTTCTGCTGATGTGTTCGCCTCCTGCAGCTTGGTGACCGCTTCTGCTGTCTGCTAGGTGCTGGCTGGGCATCAGTTGGATTGATACGCACCTCGTGCTGCATAACAGACTGGGCAGCTTACTCCTCAGCTATTGCTGATGGAAGTTGTGCTGGTGAGTCAGCTGCAGACTGAGCCAGGGGGGCATTGGGCAGTTGTTGCTTCCTGGCAGCTGCTGCTGTGGCATCCGATGCAGCATGCGCTGAGACCCCTGCCCCTCATGGTGCCATGGCATCAGGTGTTGAAATCTGTTGAGCTTGAGAGCCGGCACCGTATTGCGTGTGATGACCTGCAAGAATGAGATGCCAGCTCACCATCAAGATACTGGGTTGCTGATCTGCAGTCACTGCACAAGTTGTGTCGCAGCAATCACATGACCATGAATTGCACAAAGTGCAACGTGGCATATGGCAACTGTGCTGGTTGTCAACTGTACTGGTGGCCACCCCACACACTTAGCAACTGTCAACCAGAATAAAGAATGCAGTATATTAGAAGGGTGTGGTTGCAGGGGCATTCAGAGAGGGTTGAGAAGTCCTCAGGACTTCTGGCAGAAGGGGCTGGTCTGAATTGTCTCAGGCAGTTCCTGTTATACATGCTTGAGCTCATGGTACTGGGGTTTCCCAAGAACTTCACGCACTGTTTGATAAGCAGGTTCAACTCAAGCAATTTGCCTCCTGCTAGGCAGCTTTATTGGGAAGTGTGTGCACCTGTGTTGCTGTGTGTGCTACATGGGCTGTGAATGATTTGCAGTCCATGCCTGCGCTTCGCACTGCGCTTGGCAAGCATTTGCATGCGTGTCCGTGCAGCAGCTGCACTGCTCACTGTACTGATCTTGTCTTAAGCGCTGGTAGAAGCAGGCTGCTGGTGGCACATCGACTACCGTGCCTGCTCAGACCGCAGGTGGAAGTAGGCAAGTCGCAGACAGTGCAGCATACCCCAACCCACCTGCTGGTTGATAGATATTGCTGCATGTGATCCTGTGCTTCAGATACTCCTTACAACCATCACAGCTCTGGCTGTTGATCATTGCTGAAGGCCGCCACAAGAATGGTTTGGTGCGTCCTGCAGGACGCCCACAGCTGTCTGCACTACAGCTTCTGCAAAGCTGATGCCACCCAGCAATGAATGATGTTCATTTCGATGCAGTCCATCAGTGACAGTGTGCAGGCGGTTGCATTGTCACCCATCTCAAGGACATACTGGGCAGGCTCACTGAATACTCAGTGCTTGCAACAGTGGCAGGCCCGACCCCGTGTACCCATTGAAGTGCCATACAGTGGAACCCTTGGGGTGTTCCATACTTTGTGCATGACCGGCAGATCCAGCATGATAACTATCTTCGGAAAAGGAACACTGTCCTGGCCAGGACAGCCATGGCTGTCCAGACATTGCTGCAAACCAGCCAACCAACAGCTTGATGCGGCGCCAGCTGGTTCGGCAATCCCGCGGGCCGATGCCAGGCCGTGGGTGCAGCTGTAAATTCTGGGCGCTTAGGCCCTACCCAGCTGCTGTACCGAGTATGCAACTCTAAAATGCAGCTGCCGCTGAAAGCAGCCAGGCACCGCGCAGCGTGCTTTCTTGGCCCGAACGCGCACGGGCCAAGTTAGCTTTACACATTTAGTTCATATCAATCCGCGTGCAAAGGGGGTTTGTACAGGCCCGTAAAGACCACGTTCGCCTGTGAGGTTGTGTCACAACACGACCTTGGACAGTTACCTTTAGCAGCTGCAGGAAAAGGCGGTAGCTTAAGGACGCAAAAGCTTCTCACCCCCTTTGTTGTCAATGATAATGCGTCAGGTACAACAGAGCTTGACATTCAGCTCCGTTGTCAGTGCATCAGCAGGTTCGGTTTGCTCTGTTAGTGCGTAGCTGCAACGACTGTCCAGGCTTTCCGCCCATCAGCATGGCTGACACGTTGTGTTGGACAAGCTTGATCGCGAACGACTGCTTCTCGCACAGTCTCCCTGCCCTTGATTTCTCGGACGTCTGCCTGCGATTATCTGCTACTTGTAGAACGTTGCGGCAGGCTATTCCACCAATTCTAAGACGTAACTCATGCCAGCTTGCACGGCAGCTTGTCAAGAGCCTTGTTAAGGAGGCCAGCTCAGCTTGTAATTCTGCAGATGGCAGCAAGCAGTATGAGCTCTCCCTGGGCTGGGTTATCGCCCACGCCAACATACCAGCCAGTGTTATACAGCAGGATATGCCGGAGTATATCAGTGTCTCAGGCATGCACTTTGCCATCGCAGAGCGGCTTGTCAGGGCTGGCGCCAGGGTCAGTTATGAACAGCTAGTGGCAGCAGCTCGCAATCAGCTCGAGGCTGCCTGGATCTGTGTTATGGCGATGCATCGACAAGGAGTCCTGACAGAAATGCCAGCTCTGGTGGGCGCATTGGCGAGAGAATGGCAGGTAGGGAGTGTCCCATCCCAGCTCGATATCTGACGCCAATGCTAAGGTGGTCTTGCGCATAACCCTACTGTGCATAACCCTAGTACCAAACTGGATTTTGAAACTCTCGTCAGTGGGCCAATGTTTTGCTGTCTGGGGTCAGTTCAATGCTGGTCAAGCTGGTGGCACCTGCAATTTTTGACAGCTAGTGGGCTGAACAGTTGCCTGGAGAAACACTCCATGAATATGCCCTGTTCCATGTATCCGCAGGTCTCTTTTATGCCTACCATCAATCCAAGGCTACCTAGCTATCTAGCTGACACAACACCAGAAAGCCTGGCGGACATGTTATTCATAGCCATCAGTGCTCTTTGCCATTGCCCAGCTCCTCGCATCTTCAGCCACATTGTGTCAGCACCAGCAGCACAGCAGATAGATGCAGAAACCGCCCTGCAGCTGCTAACAGCTGCCATAAAGGCTTGTAGCAACAGCTCAGCAGATATCAGCTCACTGGGATGGTGCTTCAAGTTCCTACTGCGCCTGCCAGCGGTCAGTGACATTGAGGCACCTGATGATATCAGCAAGCTTCTGCATCTGGGGCTGCAGTGTGGCCTCCCAGCAAATAGTTGGGCAGAATTGGGCGACAGGCTGGGTGCCAGCAACCTTAGCGACGCTGCTTTTGCAGCCTTGCTGGCAGCGGCGGTGCCAGCCTCCGTGCAACATGGGCGGCAGGGAATTGAAGAAACATATCTTGAATGTGTTACTCAGTGGAGACCAGAGTTTTGCTTCCAGCACATGCGAGCTGCAGGAAGCCAGGGCTTGCTCGACATGTTGAAATCAGCCATAGCCGCACTGAGCACGTCTAGTGCCCCCTCAACGGTCTTTTCTTGCCTTACAGAGTCTGTACAGCACCCTTTGACAGCTTTGACCACAGCAAGACAGCAGCTGTCAGTCAGTAGTGTTGTAGAGCTGCTCAAAATAGTTGTAGGTGTTTGCGACAGTAGAGACGTGGGGTGGCGCACCATTGATTCCTGCTTGAGGAGCATCTGCACTCTGCCAGCAGCCTCAGAAATGACATCTGAGGATTTCAAGCAGATGCTGCAAGCAATATTGTTTGCAGCTAACATCAGTACTGGTGGGGCTCGTGCCATCTGCCGTTGCTTGAACAGCACCTGCAGACTGCCAGCAGCCGCAGAGATGACAGTTGAAGACTTCAAGCAGCTTGTACAAGCGATGTACCTTGTGGCTAGCAGCAGAACTGGTGGGGCTGATGCCATGCGCATTGTCTGGGCCCAAGTTGTCAACGACAGCCTCTGGAACCTCCAAGCTACAGCAAAGGTCACAGTTGTGGATCTGAAACAGTTGATGCAAGCAGCAGTAACTGCTTTCGGTAACAGGGATGCCAGGTCAGGGGTGGTTGGTTGTTGCTTGCACTACCTCTGCCAGTTGGAAGCAGCAGCCGAGCTCACAGCAGGTGATCTAGAGCAGCTGCTGCAGAAAGCCGTAGATCTGGAAGCACACGAATGCATCAGCGCGCTCTTATGGTTACGCTTGACAAAGCAATTAGAGACTCCCATGCGAGCAACTGCAGCAGCAGCTCTGGTGGGTATTACTGCCAGCAGAGGGGATCAGCAAGCAGTCAAACGGCTGCTTGACCAGCGCATACTGTCCTACATGAGCAAGGATCAAGCTCAGGCGGCAGCTGCAGCAGCAATCAAGGCGCTGCTCAAGACAGAGGCGCAAGCACAGCAGCAGCTGCTGCCGGGGCCTGTGCGGGATGCTGCTGCTCTGCCAGAATTCAAGATGACGCAGGATAAGTTTGAGATTTGTGTGCAGCTTGCCCAATGGCAGCCTGATGGCATAGACACTGTGACAGCTGGCCAGCTGGTGCAAGCAGCCGTCACATTGGCACAGGGAGCAAAAGGTTGCGATCCAGCCCGGGAACTACTACCCTCATGCTTGCATCACTGCCTGCAGCACAAGTGCTCAACAAACTAGATGCAGAGACACTGGCAGTTTTGGCCGCCACGGTGGCAGCAGACAGCGAGCAGCTTGGAGTATTGTGCCAACTAAAATGGTTGTAGATAAGCTCACGCCTACAGCTACCGGCAGTGCTTTGAAAGGAGCAGTAGCAGCAGGTAATGCTGATAGTGTATGTTGCTTGATACAACACAAGGCAGCATCAGACATGGCACCCGCAGCAGCCGCAGCTTTGATGCAAGCAACACCCCAGGCTCTCTGCATGCGGCACGCATGCCCTTTTTGTAATCGGTACACCTGTTGTGCTGTCCTCTGAGTGTTTTGTTTTGTGCTCGAGCTCAGCTCATCGAGTCGATGATACCTTCAAGAAGCAGCGCTGCTTATTGTACAATGTACTTTCCATGCTGCTCAGATGCAATACATGTGTACGTTGCGGTGTTGTAGTAGCAATGACTGTTTGACATATTTTGTACTACAGCTGCAGTGGCCTAACCCTCACAGGCACCTCGGTGGTGTCTCACGTTGTCACTGCTGACGTTGCAAAGCGCACGTTCTGTTATATACACAGCATGCATTGACCCTTGTCAGCCTTTGTGTGGAGTCAGCCATGTTTGTTGAGGTTGTCATGTGTGTCAGCTTGCTGACCGAAGTACTGAGTATAACAAGGTACTGCCATGTTATCAGTGCCTCGGCGAGTCGTGCCCGGGTAGACATTTTGTGCTGGCTTCATAATTGCTCCTTGGTCCTTGAGAGGTCAACCAGATCGAGGCTTGCCAGGCCAAACGGTTGATTCAAGTTGTGTGTCAACTTCTCAACACTTGGCACGTTTGATCAAGTTTGATCAACCGATTTATGAATCGCTCCAAACCCTAACCCTGCCGCGGCTGAGGTAAGCGGTACGAGGGAGAAATGACGGAGAGCAAAAAAGTCAAAACGGACCTCGCTTGGGATTGCTGCACTTGTTCGTCGGGCTCCCCGTTGTTGTAGTCAACGCCGCGTTCACGACTTCCTGCTATCTGCTCGTTGAACGACTACTGCAGCACCACGCAGTCCAAGCGATGCGGGAAAGATAAGATGGCAATTATTTGCAGACATCTGCAGCATCCCGGGGCGGAAGCCGGCTAGGAGGCTCGCTTGCAGGCGATTACATTGCGTATGACATACTGCAGCTGAGGCGTGCCACAAGCCCAACAGCTAACGTTAGCATGTTAACATGTGGAGCATGGTGGATATTCGCTGACCTGCATCATGCTAACAAGCGTTGTTGTCTGGTTGCAGACAGTTTGACAACAAGACAACCAACTGGGGGCTTATGGACTCATGGACTTGAGCAATAGCACCAACTACGCAAACCAGTCAACATGCGATGCCTTGGCCCCTGAGGGGTCAGATTCCAGAGTCAGAAGTTAAATAATTGCCACAGTCTCATCCTGGGTTTAGTGCAAATGAAAGCAAGAGTCGGTCTATGGCAGGTACCAGGCCTTAAAAATCAGTCGCAATGAGCCTCATTCCTCCAACCTTTATTACTATAGTCAAATTATCAACCACAGCAATAACGTATGGTTGAACCTGCTGATTCATGCCACCAACAAGAGATATCATATGATATGCCATTATAATGTAAACTACTATTGAGTGCCACCGATTAGCCATAGCCATACAGTTAACGTATAATGGCCCCGCACTGGATTCTGAACTACTACCTACAGATGCCAGCATTGTAGATTCCTTCAAGTTCTGAAAAGCGACCACCCGCCTGGTGCACGTGTCGCTGACAAATCAACATTACTATTGGCCTAATGCTAGGCCAGCATTGCAACTACCATTCATTACACACAAAGATCCCCAAGTTTGAAAAAACCTGCCAAATGGTTGCTACAGCACACACCGCCGCAGGCTGCCCTACAGAACAGCAACACATGCTAACTGTAGGGTACTACCTTTGAAAACAGCCACTTCGCTCTTCAAGAGCAGCTTTGCTCCACAAAACGGTAAAATAACAAACAAAGCTTCAAAACAGGCAACTCAGCTCTACAAAACAGCAAGTTTGTTCCCAAAAAGAGCCAATCTTCTCTACAAAACAGCAAATGGCAACACCTTATCCCCATTCTCAATCTCTACTGCATCGCTCTCAGCAATCATCTCCCCCTCACTCTTTTCAGCTCCAGCAGACTCATCCCTCTCACTCTTTTGACCACCCATCACTGCATTCTTGATCTGACCCATTGCTGCTGCCACGGGGCGTGCTACTGCTGCCACCGGCTTGGCAACTGCTGCTGCCGCTGCTGCCAGGGGATTTTGGTTGCCGCTGCTGCTGTCTTGGCCATTGCTGCTGCTGTTGGGTGCATCGCTGCCAATGCTGCTGCTGCTGGCCTCGTCTGTGAGCTGATGGGATACCAGATCTGTGCCCATGCTGCTGCTGCTGCTGCTGTCTGCTGCTGGGGTATCGGTGGCAGCAGCAGCAGTGTCCTGGTCAGGTTCTGCCGCGCTAAAACCACCTAATCTGCTTCCACCATCGTCACTTGCAGCACCTGAAATCCAAACAGCATAGTCAATCAAATCAACTTGTGAAAATACTTTGTTGACAGCAGCTTGCAATCTGCGTCTGGAAGTCCAAGCTACAACTGCTACGAAAGTGCTAGTCTAAGGAGCTGTTTCTTCAATATGCACCAGCTGCGTGTTGCTGCAACATTTTACTAGATTATAAAAGCTATTGAGACCACCCACCTGCATCTGTTTTGTCTGCTGCATCAACATGTTCGTGTTGCTGCTGCTGCTGCTCATCGTCGTGATTGTCTACATGCTGGGGCTGCAAACAACAACAATAGCAGTCGCGACAGCAGCAGTAGCAGCATACGTGAGTATTTCAGCCATCAAGTTCACTCCTCAGTCCGTGCTGCCCTTCATTCAGCTGCAGAGCCATACAGGCACTCGGCGAATGTGCACATGCCAAGCTGAGGAATAATATGATATAATAATATAATAATAATAACATGATAATACAACAAACATCCATAACAATTGTACCGCTAAATCCTGAAGTTTGAAACATGAAGGCAACATTGGTAAAGTGTGCCACTAATAATATAACTGTGTGTTGCCTACTGTCAACGGGTACTGCAAGGCATGCAGTACCTGATGACAGTAGTAAACCACAGTAATGTTATTTGTGGCACACTCCATTCGATGATGATCAAACTGATAGACGCAAACATGGATCCTCAATACATTGGGACTATCCAGGCGAGCAAGTTTAATATGGGTCCAAGCAACCCTGGAATTTTGCATCCCAGCATGCGTGGACCCGTATCACACATTGCTCTGGCTCACGGGACTCTTTGAACAACACTGCTGTCCCATCTACACAACATTATAGAGGCCACTGACAAAAGTTAACACAGAAGGGGTCCCTAGGGACCAGCCCTCTCGCCCCCTCGGGGACGGGAGCGGACGGTAGGGAATGTGAAGTCGCCCCGACACACACAGTACCCTCCCTCAACTTACGCTAGCGCTCTTCTGAAAGCGCTACGCGGAGCTCATTCATTCATTCGTTCATTCAACACAGAAGGTTCAAGAGAATAAAGATGATCCTGGCAGGCAGACTCTGCCAGTGTTGCTTGGACCCATGTCAAGGTGATATGGGTCCAAGCAACACTGGCAATTTGCATCCCAGCATGCGTGGACCCGTATCACACAATGCTCTGGCTCACATGACTTGTTGAACAACACTGCCTGCTTACTAGTTGCAATACTTGAGCCACGCAAGCACGTTGAATGTATAGTATTGTCAACACAAGGGGTAGAGAAGAGAGAGAGAGAGAGAGAGAGAGAGAGAGAGAGAGGGAGAGAGAAAGAGAGGGAGAGAGAGAGAGAGAGAGTCAATGCAATCCGGCCATCAAACAGTACCAATGGACGACTGTGAAGCCGCAAGCAGATTCGAGGTCTCTATTTCAGGGCTTTCCAAGCAAGCAACTGTGAGTATATAACAAGAGACTGAGCCAATGCAAACAGGATAGATGCGCTGGCAAGAGCTGTCGTGCCATGCATGGGGTACGCCACCCGAA
>NSMO01014652.1:0-14782 GCA_002588565.1 Coelastrella sp. UTEX B 3026 | reverse complement strand
GCTGCCGTCAAGCTGTTCACCTGCCACTTGCTGTTTTGACAAGTCATGCACCATCCGGCAGACATGGCACGTAAAAGCTGTGACTTCTCCTGTGTACTGCAGGCGAGGTGTGCTCAATCAGGTGCAGCTCAGCACATATGCTGACTGCATTGGAAACAACCTTGAAGACCTCACATCCTTCCTGGACACACATATCAAAGGTGCACTTGGTGGTGCTACAGCTGCGATAGTGTGCTGTCACTACACACCTACTGCTATGTAGCAATAGAAGGCGGCTCAACACAGCAGTTGCTATGAGTCCAGATTTTGAATTGCCCACATCTCAAATGAGCAGCTGTGAAGCAAGCACTAGCAACAACTAATGTGCGTCCTCAACCAGGAACAGCAGCCTGCAAACCTGAGCACTTGTGCTGGCTATTTGCAATGACATGGCTGTTCTCAAAAGCAGCAGTTCACCTAATCTTTTGATGCTTGTCTGCTGTGTTGGTATTGCAGACGCCGTGGGTAGCTTGCACCTGCTGCCTCTCTATCCATCTACCGGTGACCGGGGCTTTGGGCCTGTTACCTATGAGGATGTGGACCCAAAACTAGGTGTGCTGAGTGACCAGTAGTGCAGGCCTTGCCAATTCTGGCCACGTAGGCGCTGCCAGCGAAGGTTATGTGTTGATTATACCTGACAACTCGGCAGAAAGTCTTCCTGTGGCAGCCCAAGGGGTTCAGTTCCTGGGGGCATAGGGCATCACCTCGAGAGCACCTTCAGCAGCAACAATGCAGCACCTGACTATGTGACCGATCTAGGGATGCTAGGCTTCAAATTGCATCACTGTCTGCATTGATCCTGCCTACAGCAGTCAACAGTTGCAGCAGTAGCAGCAGCAGCAGCAGAGGTAGTACTCTCAAGGAGCAGATAATATGAATTCGCTGTGTATGCTGTCCTGCTTCAACATGCCACATACATGACACCACAATTCAACGTGTTTGCAGGCACATGGGCTGAGGTGCAGGCACTAGCCGACCGCTATCAGGTGGGATGTGACGTCTGAATTCCCCAGAATGTCCAGGCTGCGCTGCCAAGGCTCGCTTCTTCTGTGGTGTCAGTGCAAACTGACGGAAAGGATACGAACATCCAAACGGAAGGATATGAACATCATCATGCGACCTTGTTATCGCATTGCCGCGTGCCATGTGTGTCATTAGCATGCCTTACTGTTATCACCTGTCAGTAAGCACAGTCGGGCTGAGCAGCGTTTGGAGGGCTGAGCAGAGTTTGAAGTGTTGTGAACAATGTGCTCAGTCTTCTGCTGTTGCTTTAAACCCATGCTTGCTTGCAGCTGTGTCTGGAGTTCATGGTGAACCACATCAGTCCAGCATCAGCACAGTTTCAGGACTTTGTTGAGAAGGGAGATGAGTCTCCGTATGCTGAAATGTTTGTCAAGTGGAAGGACATATGGCCGAATGGTACGCGCAGATATTTGTTTGATGAAGTATTGATATGTGCAGTGTGCAATTGCCCCTTCCTGTCTCCAGACTACTGCAGCTGTGTTGTCAATAGTATCCACGTCCGCAAACATTGTGAACTGTTCACTGGTACAGGGGTAGCAGCCTGCATTGGCGCAAGCATGACAGCGGTGTCAGCAGCAACCTTGGCTTACAATGTTGAAGCTCCGGGAATGGATATGCACAATGATCAGCTGCGGATCTGCACATGGGATTGACAGCAGTTGTTGCAATCTGGGTGCTTGAGGTTATCAACTCCATTGCACATGGACAGCTGCTGCCAACAACCAACACAGCATGCATTGGTATGCAGGGGCTCCCTCGGCTGAAGAGCTAGAAAAAATCAGCACCCGCAAGCCATCACCTCCTGTGATTGAGATCAAACTAAAAAGTGGTGAAGATGTGCCACTGTGGTGCACATTTGGTGACCAACAGGTGTGAAGCATGATGCAGATATCTGTGTTTTATCTGTGTTTGTATCCCAGTGAATCCGATTTTGTACGGGTTGAGCTGTGCCAGAGCCAAAGGATTCTGCTTGCAAAGATTATGCATCGCTGCCTGACCTGGTTGCAAAGATCATGCACACTTGTCCTTTTCCCTTGCCTATCAAATGGTTGCAAACATGCACTTGAGGCTTGCCAGGCAGGTGCTTGTGCAGGTGCTTGTGCAGTTATCTCTTTGTCCCTGCCAGCTGTATCCCCTTCACGGCAACACCTTGGAGTGACAGTACCAAATCAGCCACATCCAGGCAGCTAGGGGTATCCTTGTTGCTAAATTGCACTCTTGTGTGGTGCAGATTGACATCGACCCTTTCAGTGAGCAAGGCTGGAAGTTTATCGAACACTCACTCAAATCTTTGTGTGAGAAAGGCCAAACGAAGCTGATCCGCCTGGATGCTTTTGGGTATGTCACAAAAAAACCGGGGACAAGCTGCTTCATGCAGGTGCGAATGATAAAAACAAGCGACCAATCTGTAATTGCAAATAACTCAAGTGTGGCCACAAGGGGGGCAAAGCTTGTTAGTCATGCAGGCTGCTGTTCATGCTTTATAACTGCTGCAGTCTGGTGGCATGCAGGATGTGTCAGTGACGGGATGCCAAGGTGGTTTCAGTACTGTCTCTACCTTTGGCCGCTAGCCAATTATTGAGCATTTACCAGCAGCAGCACAAGCCCAACACTATAATACTGTCAAAGGAACTGGGCCCCTTGTGGCGAATTTGTTGGCGGCGGCTTTGTTGAACTCTAGGCTCTTAGTCTTGCCTGGCAACCTGGACACACTCTTTGTGCAGGAACCTGGTGTCTGGGATTTGCTTGACCGTTTGAAGCAGCTTGTGAAGCCGTACGGTGTGCAACTGCTGTGTGAAGTGCACGAAGACTTCAACCTCAACATAGAGTTGGCAAGGTGGGCTTTGGTTGTCACAGTGCACTTGGAAGTGCCCCAGTTGGGGAATCTCTTGGTCAGGATTGCCCCATCGTCAAACCCTCAACTTGACTTGCTCAGTGGAAGCTCAGTGACTGCCAAAGAGCTAATTGCTTCATCGGGACAGTTGTTTGATGCCATCAATCAGTGTGCCATGTCACATGTGCAACCTGTTCATTGCCAAGCAACAAGAACCTGCACTCCTACAATGCATATGTACCAAACACAGCACTTGGTTTGTTTTGGTGTCTGCTGCAGGCATGGCTACTGGGTGTATGACTTCGCCCTTCCCTTGTTGGTGCTTCATGCGTTTCAATTCAAGACAGCAGAGCCACTGAAGCACTGGCTGTCAATCTGCCCTCGTAGGCAGATCACAACACTGGATACTCATGATGGAATGTAAGTGCCCTAAACCAATCTGCTGTGTTGCGACAGTGTGCACAACAGTCATGCATGAGGCACTTTCCCTGGTGCGCTGAATAGCGTATGCGCATGCGCATGCAGCGGCCACGTAGCAGCAGCAACACACCTTGGATCAGCACAAGCATGTCAGCAGCCGCCAGCACTGCTGCGTACATTGCACCGCCTCTCTCGGTTCAACCAAGTGTTGACTTGGTGTAGACTTGGTGTGATTGCCGCTGTTGCTGCTGCTGCTGTGTGTGCAGGGGTGTAGATGACATCTCGGTGAGTGACCGCAGCCAGTTGTGGCACCTGTGCTCAAGTACTGACACAGGGGCTTTGAGGCAATTTGTGTGCACACTGCTCATATAGGGCGAGCAGGAGGCTCAATGCTGCTCACTGGTGCACACAGCAACTTCACGGATGAAGTCGTCGGAAGAGCAATTGGAAGAGGGATCATATGAGCAGCGTGTGTGGCTCAGCAGGCCACTGAGCAGTTGCAAATGGGTTTGCTTACTGCACTCAGCCGCACCCTTACCCATGGCCTGACATGTCGCATCCTATGGACTCGATCACATCCAGTTGTCAGTATACACGCTGTTGTGTTTGTTGCAGGGCCTCGCTCCTCTCTGTGCTGTGCCAGAGCTTGAGAAGGCCATTCTCAACAATGGTGGCACAATCAACTACAAGCATTTCTACGAGCCTACAGGAGCCTTGGAGTGTGACGCCAACGAGAGTGATTCGGAGTGTTCATTCAGATCAAAGGAGGACCTGGGTAAGCCTTGCTGCCTCTCTTTGTTTGCCATCATGATTCCGGGGCCCATTTGATGGATCATTGGTATGTCTTTCACATCGCCATGTGTGTGGCCATCTAGTAGTAGTAGCTGTGTCCTGCATGGGCTACATTGGACCTGCAATACCACAATGCTCAGCATGCATGACTGTTTCTACTAGTGCTGCCTGTTTGTACTAGTGCTCTACACAGGACCTCATGACGCTTGTAACTTCAACATAAGTGCTTCAACCGAAGCTGGGGATTGCAAGCAGGATCCGTTGCATCCCCACAATTTTTGGGGATGATTTTGAGTCAGGACTTCACCTTCTCAAAAGATCCAATCCTGCATGTATTTCTTGCAGAGAAAGCTAAGCAGCAGTGTAAGACTACAAATGAGTCCCTGCAGAAGGTTGCAAAGTACCTACAGCAAGACTGTCTCCAAGGCTGTTATAGGAGTGTGCCGCACCAGTACAATGAAACATACTTCAGTGCAGTCAATGAAGATCCCAAGAGCTACCTGCTGGCAAGGTGTGATGTAGTGCAGTGCTGGTGTTGCACAGTCAATTGCAGGCTGGAGATAGCGCAGTGGACCTTGTTCTGCTTAAGCACTGCATGCTCGTCAATGGAAACATGCCGCTGCAATGCTGAAAGTTGACGTGCCATATGTACTGCCTGGGGCTCACAATTGGTTTATAATTGCAATTTGCCGATGATGTCTTGACTGCAGGGCTCTGCAGTTCTTCACGCCTGGGATACCCATGATATATTACGTGGTGAGCAAGGCAGCTGCATGGGCAAAGCCAGACCATTAGAGGAATCCATTGCTCAATGGCAACAGCATCAGTGCGAGCGCAGCCCTTGTGACTGACTGCCTGGCTGCCATGCTATGGTGCACAGACGACCTGTCGTCCATGAATGTCAACAGCTCATGGCATCTTTCACCACATCACAGCTGTCATGCAGAGACACACAGTGCACTGTCTGATGTAGTGAAAGCATGTCATGAGCTGCTGACAGCTGTTGTCTGCATACGATAAGTCAGCAAAATTCAGCTTGCTGCAGCAGGCAATCAAGGGTGTCGTGCGCAATGCCATGTTGTTGCACTCAGATTGGTGGTTTGCAGATGGGCAGTACAGCTGTGCTACATGGATCCGACTCTACAGGCTGCTAGCGAGGTGCAAAGGGGCCCAACTGAGGCACTGCTGTCTACCTTGTATGCTGCAGGGTCTGCTTGCTGGTGCTGATGACTTCGAGCTGATGGAGCAGGGCAGCATACGAGACATCAACCGGCATTACTACTCACTGGAAGAGGCACAGCAAGCCACACGTAGGCCTGTTGTACAGGTGGGGCACGGACACATGGCAAGACCACCCGCAGATCTGCAGCATGCCTGTCTTACAGCAGAAGTGTATGTCAGCAGCTCAGCTATGATGTGAAGGCTCACATGATTTGTCCAAAGGCTCTATCTGGTGTGCTAGGGTGTGCTGTTGTCTGCAGTTACTATCCACAATGTCATGCCAGCCAGCAGCAGTGTATGTCCTGTTCACTCCAACAAGAGCAGCTGTGTGAGCAAGGCATATGCACTATTGTACGCCACCTGCAGGCCCTGCTGCAGCTGTGCCGCTTCCGCAACACTCACCCAGCCTTCCGGGGCCGAGTGTTCATAGATGACTCAGACCCTGAGCACGAGCTGCATGTGCGTTGGTACAGCGGCACCAACCACCTGGCCGTCCTGCGAGCAAACTTCCAAACCAAGGACTTCACCATCACACACACTCCTTATGACCCAGAAGTGTTACCTGCTGACCTGGCAGCGAAAGATGCCCGGACTAGCAACGATGTAAGCCCTTACAGCTTGGAGATTGCCAGCTTCAGCAGCCTGGATGCAATGGACACAGAGACAAGGGCAAAGTTCAGGCATGAGATGGCAGAAGCAGCACTGCAGGAAGCTGCTGTGGACAAGGGCAATGGTAGTGAGGCTGCTGGGCAGACCAATGGGGCTGCTGGGCGCACCAATGGTGCTTCCAGGACTGGGACAGGCAGCAGTAAGGATGTACGGCATGACCTGGGTGAGGGGCTCAGCCTTGAGGCATTAGCATCAATAGACGGTAACCTAGCCGACGGGGATGATATTAAGGAAGTTAGGAAGGCAGAACGCAATAATATACCAGAGGAGTTGCTAGTTGCTGGCAGGAATGAGCAAGTTGCTGAGGTGGAAGAGCAGGATGGGGGGGAGAGCAGTAAGCGTCCTGGCAGTCCCATGCAGCATTCATCAATGGAGGAGTCAGTATCAGAAGATGGCAGTAAAACCGAATCAGAGTCGAGCAGGAATGGCAGTGGCTTGCAGATGCAGGAGTTGGACGTGTCGTGGGCATGGAGGATGCCTGATGAGCCTATTTGTGCTCCACCGCAGCCAGAACGGCTAGCAGCTGCAGCCAGCTGATTGAGCTACTGCTTTGGGCACTGATTGTACATAACAGCTGACTTGAACGCAGACTGTTGTGCCGCATTAGCATCATAGAACTCAATTCAACGTTGACATGCAGCCTTTGTTGACATGTTTTGGTCGTAGGCAGTACAGGCATATGTACAGTCACAGTCGGGTATTGTCAGCTACTAAATGCACGCGGCCATCAGCTCGTGTGGCTGCATGTGTTACAGCTCTGGATTGTCTGTTGCATTTGTACTACTATAGTTACATGGTCCTGGAAGCAGTGCTGTTGACTGTCTGCGAGTATCATGCACTGATTGTTCCTGGATGTCTACTCTTGCAAATCTACCACGTGAGGTTTTGAAGTGGCTGTTGAGCTTAGACTTGTCGTATACCGTGCGGCACATCAAAAGGTATACACCGCTACCCGCGCATGGTGTTCGCACATAGGCGTTGTGCGCGCCACAGCTGTGTGTAATCGTATTGCTGCCCATCTGAACGCAGAGACTTTTCTAGTGGGTTCCTCTTTGCGGAGATACTCAGTCGGTACTACCCAGCAGACATACAGATGCACTCTTTTGAAAATGTGACCAGTGTAGAGCGGAAGAAGGCTAACTGGGTGGTCTTGGAGAAGCTATTCAAGGCAAGTAAGCCATTATTTATTGTATTAACAACTTAGACCATGCCATGGGGGCCGCTGACTTGTCTGATGGTCCTGCAGAAGAGAAACATCCCCATAGACCAGCAGCAGATAGAAGCCATCATTAACGCCGAAGGCGACGCTGCAAGCGAGGTCCTCCAAGCTATATACAGCTTCATCAACAGTGATGCCTATCAGTGAGTGGCTGCAGCAGTGTGCAACTGCCGCAAGCTGCCCACAGCTGCATCGCACTGCCCAGCATCCAAGGTCACACCTCCTCATCAGGGCTGCGAGACATTAGGCCGCTGCTGTCCTGACATTGGCTGGGGCGCTGTGTCGTTGGATAACCAGATGAGGTGCCTCCTCAGAGACTGCTTACAGTCTACAAATACCATCAGCCGCTCTTGGGACAACATGATAGTGTTTGCTGTGTGCAGGGACTCGCTGGTCAACCCAAACCAGCAGCAGATAGGGGCAGGTCGGGACAGTCCAGCCAGGATCCCCTCTTACAGGCAGCCAAACTTCTCTAGGCAGCCAAGCATCGGGCAGTATCAGCCGATACAGCAGCAACTACCGCAGCACCAACAGCCGCTTGCCAGGTCGAAGTCCAATGGCAGAGGGGCAGAAGCAGCAGCCGCTTCGGCAGTCACAGGCTATTGCTATGGTAGGGCTGTGCAAACGCATGCTGCCTTTTTAGATTCCATGCAATTATTCATCACCCCAAGGTCTGCAGCTGGTCAGTTGGACAGCAGCTTGCTTACAGTAAGCTGGTGTGGTTGTTGGTTGCTTAGCTGCTATCACTGAGATTATAGTGACTGAGCTGAGCAGAGTCTCATGTTCCTGCAGGTCCAGATGGGCAGCTGTATCCAATGTATGCTGGCAGCATGGAGGCCCAGCAGATGTGGCAGCAAGCTGACCCAGCCTACATGCAGCAGATGCAAGCATACGCACAGATGTACAATGCACTAGGGGTAGCACCTGACGGGACATTGCTAGCAGCAGGTATGCAAGGCCTCATTATGCCGCATAGTATGACTCATGCATATGACTCAACTGCTGCAAGTTGTCAGCAGTGGTCCGGGACCCGACTCCTCTCTGCAGCTGCTGGCCTCTGCCAGCGGACCTATATGCTGTCCTGAGCCTAGACGCTCAGGGCAGCTGCTGGGATTGATAGCCAGGGTTATGTCCAGTGTGGTGCCTGCTGACACTGCAGGACTGTAGCGACCTGTTGTACTGTACTACTCTGAATACTGCGTGCAGGTAATGAAGCAGGAGCTTCAGGTGGTGGCTTGGATGATTTAGCATTTAGCAAGAAACCAAGAGCAGTAGACTACCAGCCCTATAAACAGGTGAGATGCATGAGATGTCAGGGTGTGCGGCGTCCGGTGGGACACTAGTTGCCAGGATCGGATCTGATAGGCTGCAGCGCGAGAGCATCCCACTGCAAACGTTGCTTGGTGTGATACCAAGAAGCATGTGGTGAGGCTGTCAAATGTCTTTACAAACACTACCTTTCTCGTGCATGTCTGCGACTGCCCTGACATGCAGTCTGATTATGAAGCTCGCAACTATGATGTCAAGAAAGCAGCAGGGTACTGGGAGCTGGGCAAGATGGGACCTATAGAGACACCAGAAGTGCAGGGGAAGGTGAGCATCATCTGCATTGTTTATCTGAGCGTGCTTGCAGAGCATGTTCAGACAGAGCTTGACACTGATCAATGTAAGTTGGCACCTGCAGCGGCAGGGCTTGTTGCAGGAAACAGTGATGCATGTGACCTCTGTTGGGCTCTTACACAGTTTATTGGGCTTTCACTGAGAAGGGGGGAGGGGACCTGCCTGCTGGCCACTGTGTATGCAGCGTGAGTCCAGGGAAAAGATGAAAGAGGTAGCCAAGCGCATCAATGCTGAAAACCTGCAGCGTCTAGCAGCAGCCGGGCCAGCTAAGCCGAAGCCCAAGCAGCTCAGCTCACGGGATCGAGCTGTGGAGTACGCTAAGAACAGCGTGCCTAAGCCAGACACATTGAAGCAACGGACAAGCTCTAGCAGGAGAATGAGCGCCAAAAGCAGCAGAAGTGCATCTGATGTAAGTGATGAGGCTTTGTGACTTGAGTGACTGTGTTCAGTGACTTGAATTGATGCCTTTGCTTGAGCATGTGCCATGTGCTCTCGACTTTAGGCCGTTCTGCACACATTGCTCATGTTTTATACTGCGTCTGAGTATCACAGATATCACATGGCTGATGGCCTTGTGGAAGTTTGTGGCCCTGCGCACGCACTTGCTGCTCGGCCTGGCCTGTCTGGCCTGGCCAGGCGAGGCATGCCCTGATACAGCTTGACTGGCAACTGCAGACATCGTATAAAACCATCCTCAACATCACCTCTTACATGTCGCCGCTCCAGCCTGCGTTGTCAGTCGCCCTCAGTTGCTGCTGGACACGTCCTAGGTGTGACCAGTTTGCCACGAAGGCAAGGGTTAAGGGCATCTCAGTTGCTTGTGCTGCTGCTGCTTACAGGCTGGTTCTGCGGCTGGTGGTGACGAGCTTGAGCAGTTAACGCAGCAGCATGAGGCATACGCAGAAGAGGTAGAGCGCATAAGGCAGGAGCTGGAAGTGACCTTGGGAACTGGACAGTCGTAACAGAAAGTGCTCCCAGCAGGCGAAGCTTACGTGGCGTGACGGCGAGCTAGACTACTGCTTGATACTAGTGTTTGGAAAGCGGTGTAACCTGTGCCACGAGCTGTAGAAGTGCCTCAGCGTCGATTTACCTCAAGGCGGGTTCGTGCCTTGCGCGTATCTTGTTTTCTACTGCAAGCCTGGCTATTTGACGCGTCAAATGTGTATTGAATTGTGGGAGTGGCGCTCAGGCGATCTGTAGCTGCTGATTTTGGGTGACGTAAGTTGCGAGCTACTAAACCGAGACAGCAGGGCTTCTCGGTTGCAGGACGGGTGGTCTCTCTCTGGAACATCTATCCGTATATAGATCTTCTATGGCTGCATCGGTCGGAGCGCTCTCGAGTATGGTCAAGCTAGCTGGTAGACCTTGACAGTAGTGCTGTCGGTGACGCTGTAGATCCAAGACCATGCCGACCAGTGCCCATCAGGACCAGCCCGTCTTTCATCTCTACGACCCGAACGGCTGGGTAAGTCTGCGCGCTGGCGCTTAGGCAGGATCAGAAGCGATCTGTGATCAGCAGTAGGGCCTGATGCTGGCCTGGATGGACAACTGCATTGACCATGCTGCCATTATAGGGCAGATTGGCTCTGGCCGTGTCTATCACACTGCCGGCCCCTGGTGGTCTCACTTTCTGTGAGCTCAGAAGCAAAGCAGCTGTCTGTGCTGAAAAGGCTGGTTTGCCTGGTGTCATGTCTCTGCACACAGTACATCGTACTGCGTGAGCACACAGCAGCTGATCTACCCACCACAGTGCCACCACCTGCTTAGTTGATGATCCTGAGTGATTGACAGCTACCTGCACAGTTACGTCCTGGTTTTCCTGCAAGCAAATGCTCTGGGAACTATAACTCCGCCCGCCTTGTCTGCCGGTAATGCCAGGTCAATGATCCAAACGGGCCATTCTACTACAATGGCAAATACCACATGTGAGTGGAGGGTAGCTTTGGTACCTGGACTCCTTTATCAGTGCCCGCACTGGATCACCCTGCTTGCCATCAGCGAGCACACCGTCAGCGTTGCAAGCTTACAAAACTGCGTCAGCATTAGCGTGTTAGCCTGGGTCTGTACCGCGCGCAGCTGCACACAGACTGCTGTACTGCGTTACATCACTTGCTCTCTGTGGGTGTTGTGATTGAGGCAACCACTTTAGATGCCGTGCAGCTTGAAATTTGCATGAATTGGCAACCATGGCGCTGCTACTGTTGCAATGTGTGCTGCAGGTTCTTTCAGAATGTGGCCAACAGCAACAAGTGGACATGGTGAGCTTTCAGGACGGTCTTGAAGCAGCTGGATGGCAGGAGTGTGCAGTATGTTAGCCTCCAACAGAGCAAATACTGTTTGCGGCACACCTCAGTGCCCGTGGCCAAGCCAGATTCTAGCAGTATCAATCAGCCTGTTCTCAGACATGGGCCGTGGCATTGCGTTGTGCGTCTGTCAACTCACCAGCCACGTTGCATTATCGTTAGCTGTCCACTTGGTTGTGCTTATAAGTGCTGAGCTGCTGCAACCCAAACCCTGCTATGTGGTTTCTGCCGTTGCAGGGGTCTTGGGTGGGGTCATGCCACCAGCACTGATCTGCTCCACTGGCAGCACCAGCCAGTGGCCCTGGAACCCGAGCCAGGCTGGCATGATGCTGATGGATGCTTCTCAGGGTGTGCCACCATCGACACAGGTGGGTGCCACGATGTTGTCAAGTGACAGACTACAGTGGTCAGCCTGTATTGACATGCCTGGCGACACTGTCAGGGCCTAAGTGAACAGTGTTGAGGTGTTTTGTGCCGCCCAACAATGTGCGTCAGTACAACCGGTACTACTGCAGATCAGCTGTCAAGGGCTTGAGTCCTTTAGCCGCCAACGCCACCAGCTCACACTGTTCATCTGTTGTTGCTGCTGGCGCCGCTGTTGCCCTGTCAGATGGTGTCCCCGCTATCCTGTACACTGGTGTCAAGAAGAAGCCTGATGCCGGGGAGCGCGAGGGAATGCCCATGACTGTCAACAGACTGTGCTTTGAGAGACAACTCATTGCAAGACCAGCTGACCCAAGTAGGTGACAGGGCTGGGAGGGGCCAAGGAGGCCGCAACATAAGATGTGGCCTGACTAGTTGGCAGTGCTTCAAGCTGTCAGCAGCAGTCAACCTCTTACCAGACAGCTTGAACACAGCCTTGATGCGCTCACACCTGCACATGCTGTTGACAACTTTCGGCCCAGCACTGCCAGATGTAACACGCGTGGGGTAAGGGGTGGGGGCGGGGGCCTGCCATCAAAGTCAAAGTATTGGCTGACCTCTCTGCCCACGCACGGCAGGTCAGCAGCATGCGCCACCTCTCTGGGAAAGCCTGTCTCCTTGCTGTTGAATCTGCTGCGAATGTTTCATGTGGCCCCTCAGCTAATGTTGCTGCCATGCTTTGCTTTGCTGCTGTCCGTGTAGCTGATCCTGACTTGAAGGAGTGGGTGAAGGAGCGCGAGCCTTTTGTTGCTGATCACATGAGTGGGCTGCCCATCAATTGCTTCAGAGACCCGTTCGTACTGGAGAAGCCATCAGCAGACAATGACTGGCGCTGGAGAATCATGGTGTGTGCGGGCGGGGCTGCCAGGAATGTGTGGAGGTTAGGTCACAATATTGCTCTGTGACGCATAAGTTTCAAGGAGGCATTCTATCCAACTTGTGTTATTAAGATGATGATAGTGGCGCCCTGAGCACTGTAGCTGATTATGCGTAGCAATGTCAGGCATACAAACAGCAGTGTCATGATGTTGCTCAAGAGGGCATGACAAGGAGCCACACACAGTTATCTTGTGTTTGGAGGCATGCCCACATGTATATGCACAAACCAGCACAGCAGTCCAGTGTTGGCAGGCAATCCACAGCACTGTGTCAAACACATAAACCCGTCCTTGGGGCCGGACATAAGCCCCATTTTGTGTTTGACACAGTGCCGTGTATTGCCAGGAGCACTGAGCAACTGCTGTGCATGTGATGTGTATCAACAAGGCTGTGAATTGCTATATGACTAGTGATTCAGACACAAACCGCCAGTGGCGTGCAGCACACTGCACCGCACATATTTGAGGCAGTGTTGTGTGGTGATCATCACGATTTGTCGACTATTACAGGTTGCCTTCAGTGCTCTCTTCAGTTGTGGCTGACATCGCCACTTGATGGTTCATAATGCAAATGTGCCGTGCAGCACACTGTCTGAAGCATTTGTTGTGTTGTGCCGTTGCTTCTGCCTCCTGCCAGGTTGGCAGCAACATTGAGGTGCCTGTGCCAGTTGATGAGAGTGGAGGTGATGATCAGGTCACAACACTGGGTACTGCTACTGTATACAGGAGTAAAACACAAAAACTGGAAGGAGGTGAGGGGTGTGGTCGTCAGCTCTATGTGTTCAACTGGTGAACTTGATGTTTAGGTGCTGGGCTGTCTGAGTGCCAGCAAGAGATGCAGCTGCAGCAGCAGCAGCAGCCGGAGGAGGAGTTTGCTGTGATGTGTCTGTGTGGCACTCTGTAGTGACAGTGCTTGCATAAGCTCTTCATGTCTATTACTATCTGCTGCAGCACTGTGCATAAGGGCGCACTGGCCATGGTTGGAACCAGTGCAGAGACTAGCGGCGATCTTTCAACCCAGCAGCTCAAAGACCAACACTTGACTCCACCAGTGCTAAGTTACCAGTATCAAGTGCTGCTGTTTGCCTGCCCTTCAGAGTGGGAGTATGATGGTCTGCTGTGTGTTGCCAAGCCCGGTGAAGGTGCCATCTGGGAATGCCCAATACTGGTGCCACTAGAACTGTCAAACAGCAAAAGCAAACACCACAACAGTCACAGATCTACTGCAGCTAGACCCACAGCTGCTGGCCGCATCACTGCTGCTGCTGCTGGCAGCACTTCTGGCACTGCTACCCCTCAAGGGTCGCCCTTTCATATTCCCCCCGCACCCCCCTGCACCCCTGAACTGTTGGCAGCAGTAAACACCACCAGCAGCAGCAGCAGCAGCAGCGGTCTCAAAGGTGCTGTTGCTGCTATTGCCAACGAAACACAGCAAGCAGAGTTCACAAGGCAGCAGCAGCAGCACCAGGAAGACTTTGAACGGGCGATGTCGGGGTGTCTAGGTCTTTGGAATGGTCCTGGCAGCAGCAGCAGCAATGCTGAGGCAGCGGCAGCACTGGCAGATCATCCCGAGGCTGGGCCACCTTCGCATTTGTTCAGTGTGTCAGCGGGTGTGTGCCCGGCGATTTATTGGCTTGGGAAGTACCATGAGGGTCGATTTGATCTGGATCATGCTGTTGGGCCAGCTTGTTTGGACCTGGGGGATGTGCTGTACGCACCTAACCTGCTGGAGGATGCTCAGGTGAGTATGATTCGGATCGTGTCAACTCTACAGCAGCAGCAGCAGCATTGTGTACAGTTGTGTTGGCATAGCACTGTCAAAGAGCTCTGCGGGCTTGTCTTGCCGTAGGTGGTTGTTCATGTTAGTGCGGGGGCCCAGCTGCATGTAGCACACATCTACCCTGTCTTGCTGCAGGCCAGCTGTTTTGGTCTAGCAAATAACACCGCGGTTGTTACACACTTCTCTTCTATTTTCAACTATTCAGCAGCCTGGTAAGGTCAAGTGTGGTGTGATTAACAGTTTCTGTTGGTGCTCATGCCAGTGTGTGTTCTTGCTTGTGTGGTGTCAGGGTCGTCAGATCATCTGGGGATGGCTCCAGGAGCACCCGTCACCCCTCAGTCACGACTACTCAGGCTGCATCAGCATGCCACGTCAGCTAACGCTAGGAATCAAACGACACAGAACAGACGGCACATCCAGCCGACGCAGCAGCAGCGACAGCAGCAGCAGCGTGGAAAACATGCGCAAGAGCAGCAGCTCGTCGTCTCTCAATAACATCACCAATGGTAACCATGCGCTGGGCCAGCAGGAGCAGCAGCAGCAGCAGGATGGGGATGGCCA
>NSMO01014651.1:0-14826 GCA_002588565.1 Coelastrella sp. UTEX B 3026 | reverse complement strand
CTCACATCGCGGGCCAGCAGCACCCTCAGCAGCCAGTGGTGAGCCCGGGCAGCAGCAGCTGCTTCCTGCAATCCTTGCAGGCTAGCATGTACAGAAGCTGTAGCACAGCAGACACGGGACATAAGGCACTGAAAAGTGTGCGCAGAAGGCATGGTGATGTTGCTTGAGTTGCACATACGAACAGCACAGCACCTGCAGCTCAGCAGGGCACTTGACCGCATGAAACAAGAGGCTTCTACTAGACGGCCAACAGAGTAAGGGCTGAACTATCAAGGCCTCACAAGATGGTGATGGTATTGAAGTGGCTGTGGTTGGGCGCCAGCAATGCTGTGGAGTTCATTGCTGCTGCTACTGCCTCGCAGCATGCATAATAGGATCACTTAAGAGCTGCTGATAAGTGACTGTACTTCACTTGCTTAGTGGACCTCTTGTGTGTGGACAGCATGCACTGTGAGCAGCATGGAGGTAACTCTTGAGGTGCATTGCGAATCGAATGCATTGGTCTGCATAGCACAGCTATCAGCCTGATTGTGCGACAATCAGCGCATTGCTGCTCACCAACTGCATTCAGCAGCTGGCCATCTTCTGGCACGTCATCAGAGTGCAGTATTGCCTTCTGCGTCCGTAGCAGCACTGGCTGTAATGCGGCTGCCACCTCTCCTATCACTGCGACATCTTGCTGGCAGATGTCAGCCTGACCAGACACCTCGAAGAGGACGAAACATAGCTGCACGGATGATGCTAGTTCACTCGTAACAGACATCCAGAGCTCTTGACGTGTGTTTCGTGTCAGCAGTCAGCCGGATTGGCGCGTCACTATTCTTGTTGCTGAAAAGAGCAACACCTGCTGCTGCACACTGAGATGTGTGTTCCCTCTGACTGTTGCGCTGCGCAGTCAACACTCCATGATACCGCGGCATATCTTGATGGTAATCAAGGCACAGGAGCTGCGCACGCGCAGAGATCTCGCGTAGGCATTTGGTGATGCACTGTGTGCCGTGTCACTCATGCCTGACAGCATTATGTTCAAGTTAGTACAACACTATCAGCAACATTGCAACATGGTGTAGTTCTATGTGCACGGCACACGCGTGCACAAGGCCAAGCGGCACCAAACAACTTGTGTAACTTGTGCTTGGCAACTCGACGAGCTGAGCTCGTCCGGTGTCCAGAAGAGACCGTTTCCACCATACGGTCCATCTCGACCATCAGCCGCAAACTCTCTCTGTTTTTCGGTCTTTGCAGCAAGAGCTTTGTTGGACTGGGCGCGTGACAGTACATCAGCAGTACGGCCGGAATGTGGGGCCACATGGGAATCTCAGCACGGCATGCTGCGGCGTCGGTGGTGTTGGCCAGGTGATTCCAGATGTTGCGTGATGCTGCCGCGGGCGCCGAGGGCGTCATTGCATGTTTATTGGCTGCCAGCAGGCCTCAACCAGGCTAGCGGTCATATGCATGCGCCAGGAATGAAGAGTTAGTTCCCAGGCAACCACCGATCGGGTCGGCTTATGAGCTATGACGGGTGTGTCAATCGTGCTCAGGGTTCAGCTAAAGCTTGTAATCAATGTGGCTGTTTATAAACGGCCACATCCAACCATAGGCGCAATGCATGCAGAGTGCAGAGCTAGCTGACCTGGTCTTTACATGCTTGATGATAGACAGATAGATAGAATCACCCGCAAGGCCCTTGCAACAATCCACACGAGTGTGGTACCGTTTGAGCCAAGTCTAAGATATAGCTTATGCAAGCACTGTATGCCATGAGACGGCTCGGTCAGCACAGGTAACTCCTTGATGCAACTGACGACTTCAAATGTGCAGTGCGCGTTGATGTGACAGCGTCAGAGCCTTTCATCGTGAGCAGAAAATCAACCTGGGTGATGACCCCCCTGCATGGCACTGCAGCTTTGCCAGCGCATCTATCTTGTTGCATTGGCTGAGTCACTCTTAGATGGCATCTGTACAGTGACATATGCAATGCAAGGCCCGGGGTAGAGTAGGTGAGCTACTACTAATCGGATTCAGTGTGGCACACTGATCAGTGACCATGCGGTTTCATGCTATGCTCTACGGTGCTGGTCACCAGCACGGTGGCACCTGTACCATACCGTTGAACCGTCTGAAAGCTTCAAGCTTCAAGCATGCATCTCAAGCCCAGGGCACCATTTCATAGTTGTTGCATATTTGTACAAGTGGTTACTATTGGCTGTTACATGCGGTGCATGTGCCACATGCAGCGCAACCTTGAACTTCTGCGGATGTTGGGGCGTATCTGCCCAAGTCCGTGTTCACACTTGCAAGAGTCTTGCAACTGACCAATTGGTCAGTTGTGTGTGGCTTTCAAGTAAGAACTTTACTGTGTGCCACCCAGGGGTCACCAGGGGTTGCTAGGGTGTTTGTAGTGGATGGTTTGAGGATAGCTGAGGATGACTCAAGGAGTGGGTGCCTGTAGCAGGTGTGTTCATCAAGATTGCGGTGCACCGGGGGATGTTTGGCTGACTGTACTTTGTGCTCGAGTGCGTGCTTGCTGCACAGCTGTTGACAGCTGCGTACAGCGCGACTTGCAGCGCCTCATTGTGCACAATCCCCTTTGTGGCCAATTCTCAGCTGCCCGTGTGGCGCCTGCAGTGGATACAGCTATTAGCATTGTATTCGAAAGTCATCCAGCAATCATTGTGCACCGGGTGCACATGCAAACCCGTCAACCCTGGCCCAGGACCTGTGACTCACCGGGTAGCCATTCAAAGTGAGGTTCGATTTTGCTTCCTGCATGCCATGATCACTCCCCTACATGTAAACCTCGTCTCTGCAGATGTGGCAACAACCACATCAGTTGTGGACGGTTCAGCTTCATAAGCTGGAGATAGAACAGAAACATCAGAGGCATCAGATGTTTTATGCAGTATCATGCCATTTTGCTGTGTTATACTGTACACTAGTTGGTGGAGAGTAGCGCCTGAGACAGAAAAGTACTCACTTGTGACTTGCGTCGCCGCGACGCTATGGCATAGCGTACCATACACTGTACTTTGAACGTATAAGCTTGCACCTGGCCTGACCCTACTAGGGTAAGTAGACATTGAGAAGGTTATACGTTGGGGCCTTGCAAGTGTTCACATGGTGCTGCATTGCAATTGTGTTGGTTGATCGATGGTACGTCAGTAAGCTGTAAAAAGGCTTCGTGGCATGCCATAGTGCGCACTGCAGGCCTGCCTGTTGACTTCTTGTTGCTGCTGCTGACACTTCAGGCATGCCGGTGCGCACTGGCACTCTGGACTTTAGGGGGTGTACCCGGGTACACAGGCAAAGAATTCTATCTCATCGCCTGAGGAAGCAATTCATTTCTTTGTTCACTTGCTATTTACAAAGCACTTGTTTTGGGGGCAGCCTGTGAGATTTGAACTTCGCAATTTCAAGGTCACTGAGCAAGGTATATATTTGTAACATTGAAGTTGGTCTCTCCTGTAAGTCGACACTTACAGTATGAGTACTCGCTGCAGACTCGTTCGCGTGAACCTGCTTGTAGGCTTCATATAGACGTACTCGCTGCAGGCCCGTCTGCGTGAACCTGCGTGTACGCTTCAATATCACAGCCTGTACAGGCTGTCACTCAGTCATGACTGAGTCAGCAGAGACGCTATCAGTGCTTTCTGCAACTCAAACGCCCATAGCACTACTGATTGACATGGCCAGGAACGAAGCAAAGTGTCATCATTATAAGCACCAGGCGGATATATATAACCGCTTGCCCCAGCGCGCCACGTGTTTCCAGACCAACCGACCCCAGACCAGCCATATAGCACGCATTGATTGTTCGTAGACTTTTCACGTTTCACAGCATTCCCGCACCGCGCGACACGCACTGGTCTTGCCGGTACTTGCTTGTCCGGGACCTCAGGACTGTAACAGGCGTTGGCTGCACTGGCCAGCAGAAACTTATTAGCATTGGTAAACTTTGGAAGTACTTGCCCTCAGCTTTTCCTTTTCTTTCCGAAACTGTTTGTGCCGTACAGTTCCTCGCTTGTAAAGTTTTGTGCACCGCACGTTGGTCTTGAGCTCTTGATCCCACACTCTCTGCGTAACCTGACATCATGAAGGTTGTTATGCTAGCCACGCTGGTCTCCGCACTCGCTGTGCTTGCCTCTGCTAGAGGGCTGCAGCAAGATGAGCTCCCGCCAGATGCAGCTGCACGGGGCCTCCGGCGAGGCTCTCTCAAAGACTTCAGGAAGAACAAGAACGCCCGTTCAGAGATATCCCGCGTTGATGCGACGTATGGTCCAGGCTTGCTGGACAGGGCGCTGAAAAAATCCGGCTTCGAAGGAAACAGGGACGAGCTGGCATTGGAGCTGGAACGCGACGCCGATCTGGTGAGCATATCAACTCCAATAGTTCAAGGCAGCCTATCAGACTCAAGCGCGCATTGCGACAGTGCACGTAGCACGAAGTCTGCTGCGATGTCAGACGGGTGATACGATGGATTTGCCTGTCTGCATGTACAAGGGCCCGGCGCGAGCAGGCCCTATGTAGCAAAGGTGCCAATCGGTATGTCGCGCTCTTCTATGTGCATGATTGCACGCCTGAGAGCCAGTCCATCGACGCGTATGCCCTGCGCGGGGGTGCTTGCCTTGCAGGGCGTCGATCTCGACGCAGAAGCGCTCTTCTTTGCCTGTGAGGGTCTTGTAGCTAATGTCAGCTCAGCAGACCAGCAAGCAGCCGAGATCGCTTCTGGCCTTGGTCCAGGAGACGCAGACCCTCTTGCTGCTTCTGCTTGGACCCTCTCATCTCGGCCAGCGTCGCCAAAGAAGATGTGGCTAGACTTCCAGGGCGGTACTATCACAGGTAAGCCTAACCGTACGTGTCATGCTGCTGACAAACACAGGCTGTGCTCATCCTAGGGTGCCATGCAACAACCTGCATGCACACTGTGCACACTTACTGTACACAGCACATTCTGGTTGCTGGCCGACTTCCTGGGTCCTTGCTACTTGCTTGTCTGCTTCGAACACTAAGCGGTCATACGGCACTGCTTCGTTGAGCTCGAGCCGTACATGAGCAGCATAAATCATACTTTGCAATGATGCCTGCCGCTGGCAGCAATTTGAGTTGGCCGTTCTGGTCCATAGTGGACAAGACCTCCCAACCCTCGTAGGAGACGCAATGTGGATGGTAGGCGGAGACGCGATGTCGTCACATACGTCTATCCCCCTTCTGGAGATTGTAGTTGTTGAGTGTGACACACCATGCGCACATCATTCATTCATGTATGCATTCACTGTGACCCCGTCTGCTGATTCTCCTACAGGTACAGCCTGGAACTCAGGTTCAAATAGCATAGTCATTCCCCCATATGACAAAGACAACAACCCATCATCATTCAGCACATCAGAACTCAATGATGTCGTTGCTGTTTGGCGAGGGGTAGCAGAGGATTACGCTCCGTATGACATAGATGTCACAACTATACCTCAGCTGGGATACAACCCGCAGCTATACATGGGTGTGATGATTGGTGGAGATGGTGCCTGGTTTGGCTCAGCTGGTGGGGTCGCATATGTGGTGAGTCACTCGTTTAGTAGTTCTACTACATTATGTTCAGCTGCAAATGCTGTTTAGCATGTGATCATTGGGTCTGTGCTCACAACCTTGCTTAGCATATGGTGCTATCTGTCAGCTCATGCAGCATCTGCGACATTTGCGAATGCCGAGGGTGTTTACTGGTTGCATTGTGTTGAAGTACCTGTGATTGGCCCATGCATATGCATATGTTGGTGGATGTGCAACAGCTCGTTACAGGTTGGGGCATCCAGAATGGTGATTTGGTCACGTTTCCCAGGATGATATGCCATACACCCAGGCTGTCTGTAGAGTAGCCCACTAGACGCGGTTAGGTGTTCAATCCCAAGCCGGCGGGCGACTCGCCATGTCACCACTGGATACTTGGCAGGTGGTGTTGCATTGGTCACTTTGCTGGCGGTCCAACTACTTTAGACTTCATCCTGGCCCCACTTTGGTTAGCTACAGGCTGCACATGCTGCCTCCAAGCCTCAAGGCACGCACATCAATCTTGCAACATTCTGTGCTCGGCGCGCCATGCAAGGTTGATGGCATGCGGCTTACATGCATACCACTTCGATGCTGATCATCAATGCGTTATTGCTGGCTTGTGTTGTTGCAACAATTGCAGTGTCCAAGAACACAAGAGTCAGCCAATCAGCACACCCATTGACGCCCAGCTCCCTGTTTGTGTTTGTTCAGGGAGCGTTTGGTGAACCTGACCTATATTACCAGCCGGCGTTTGTGTTCCCAAAGATGTTGGGCCCTGATTATGCCAAGTATATCTGGGAAGCAGGTGAGAGCTGCAGTGACCCATGTGTATATAGTGGATACCTCACCATCCAGCATGGTACTTTCCACACCCGATATAAGGCAATTGTAAGCAAAAAGGAATAGGACCAGATGAAAGTTCTTTGTACTTCTTGTCCGACAAGATACACGAGTCTTTATGTCCCACTTGTACACTGTGCGAGTTGCATACGTGCATTCATGGTATGACATATAGACACACATGTGCTCATTGGGTGGCCGCCACACAATCCTAATGTGTCATGGTGCCTTTTTCACAGAAAAGTGTGCAGCGCATTCTTTTTTCCATGTTCGCCCTTGGTGACCCAAGCATACTAGCACGTAGTGAAAGCTTCCAAATGCCATGCGCTACCCGAAGCTACAGAACCTGCCCAATAAGGAGCTGCAGACACTGTGACAAGTGGCACGACTGCAGACTAGTTTTGCCGGATGCCATAGTATGTGGCAACACAGGTACCAGGCGGGCGTCATTCACTGGCTTCAATATGCTATATTTGACAAGCCATGCATGCGAGTTCTATAATACCTTGCCTACTCAACAGCTGATATCAACATAAACGGTAGGGCATGTGAAGTCGCCCCGACGCACACATTACCCTCCCTCAACTTACGCTAGCGCTCTCTTGAAAGCGCTAGCGGAGCTCATTCATTCATTCGACATAAAGGAAAACATGTTGTGAACTGCTGTTGCTGCCGTTTTCATCGCTGCAGTGTCTCATGAGTTTGGCCACACAGTGGGACTGTCCCACGATGGTGATGCTGCAAGTGCGTACTGGTCAGGGAACGGGGCGAATTATGCAGCTATCATGGGTGTAGGTAAGCTGTTTGAACTGGTCATATGCAATCCTGCTTTACAACTTCATGCTTTATTGTTTGAAGGATGACTGCTCTAGATGTTTGGTTAACGTTAACATGCTTTGTACTAATCTTCCCTGGCCCTTTTGTACTGCTTAGTTCAACCTCGAACCAGCTGAGTTCACTACGCATCAGCAGACTATGACGACTAAGAGCCTGGCAAGGGTGATGAGTGCCGGGCCGCCCAGCTGCTGCAGCATACGACACGTTTGCTTGCTGAATAACGCCCTTTTGAGCAGTTGTATCGGGTGATTGAGCGCTGATCAGGGGCGTCCTTCATCTATGCACATGCAGGTTACTACAAACAACTCACGGTGTTTGACAAGGGAGAGTATGTCGGTGCTAACAATAAGGAAGACGATGCAGCGAAGTTATCAGCCACACTGGGCTATATCGTCAGTGAGAACGGCAACAGCATAGCCACAGCAACTCCCCTCAACACTTCCGTGGTTGGTGCCACCGCTACCGGCACAGCATCTGGCATCGTTGCGCAGCAGGGCACGGCGGACGTCTTCCGCTTCAACGCTAGCGCAGGTACCGCAACCATCACCGTCACAACCGTTATTCCCTGGGCGGCAACGAACTGGGCCCGATCGAACCTCGACGCGAAGGTCGACGTCTACAACGCTGCAGGCGCGCTCATCGCTACGATCAACCCCGCTGGACTTGCAACCACCAACGGACTTGGCATCGCAAACGCCCCCGTCACGCTGACATCTGCGGGCACATACTACGTAGCAGTTTCCGGAGCCGGACTTGGCGTGGCGAATACAGATACCGGGTATAGCAGCTATGGTAGCAGAGGGCAATTTGCTCTCACAGTCACCTACCCAACTTCATCTGCTACCCCATCGCCCAGCCCATCCCCGTCGCCCAGTCCGTCCCCATCACCCAGCCCAAGGTAAACATATTCTTTGTTTCTTCCAGTTATATATACGGATTATTCCTGGTGCAGATGTATTACATGTCAAAATTGACATCTATAATGCCAGCCGCTGGATGGCCCTCAACGGCAGTGTAGTAACAGCCATGTGCAGTTGTGGTTTACCACCTCCTAGCCCTTCATGCATTGGCTGCCTGGGCACAGCATTGGTTGTTGGGTCGCTGCACAGCTAGCCTGTTGTGCCGTGCTTTGCTAGGTACATGCATTGCATGTCAGCTGTTTGCTTGTTGCATACCCTCACACAGCCGGTGTACACACCCCAAGCTGATAGCCCAGCATCATGACCATGCCGTTTGTAGTATCTTGAATGAGGCTGAGTTGCACGCCTTGTCCACCCTGCAGCCCATCGCCCAGTCCATCTCCCAGTCCATCGCCCAGTCCAAGCCCCAGTCCAACGCCGAACCCTGCTTCTACCATGGTGACAACAATCTCTCTGCCCTGCACCACCTCAGGCAGCGGCACCAGCAAGTGAGTTATGCGCTACAGCACCTAGCAGCTCTACATGCAGACACATGCAACACATGTACACAGTGCAACTGCATATCATCTGTTGCTACAGCGTTAGCTTGCAGTTGTTACACGCCTTTTAGAGTGGCTGTTGTCATGTGATCTTGTAGATTAGTAATCAGTGCAGGCAGGTATCAAAAGTATTAAACTCAATGTGCCCTACTCAGCTAACAGTCACAGCTCGTAACTGTGTCCAAGTTTGCAATACTTTTGTGCATTAACAGGCAAGTCAGCTGGCAATAATGCAGCGGCGTGAAGTGTTGCTGGCTGCTGAGTGGGTCTACAAAACTTTGTAAAGGCTTCTTAATAATGCGATAGCGTTTCATGCATAAGTGAATTCACTATTGCAAACGTGGCGACTGCAGCGCACCTGGTCAGAGACATCATCATGTTGAGCCTCAAATCATTCAGGCCCTAACTTTACTTTCTGTATCCAAACGTAAATCGCAGGTCGTACTCATGCACAGCAAGTGTAACCGTCAAGACAGGCACCGGGGCAGTGGTTGCAAGCGCCAGAGTGACCGGGCGCTACTCAACTGGTGTAGCAGCGACTGGTTTCCCTACTGCGTTGCAAACAGTGTCAAGCGGCAGCACCAGCGGCATATCACGGTTCGGAAGCAGCCCATTGGCACGTGTGGTTGCAAGAAATATGACATTCACAGTCACATCTGTTACAAAGAGCGGCCTTCAATGGAGCGGAGCCAATCGCGCATTCACGGTACAGCTAGTCTAAACCTTGGCACCAACCAAGCTATGACTTCAAGAGAGTACAGTGACTTGTGGGCACTTTCATGGTCTCTTGTTGTACTCTTCAACAACTGGTGTTCTGGTCACCAAAGTTTGGCAAACAGCCTCTAAAAGTTTCTGCCCCGTTTTTGTTTGATGTCCCAGTTGTGCAGTTGTATCACTTATCACGCCTGGCTTGGATTTCGTTTGCCAGGCTTTGCCAGGCTTACCGTAAGCGTGGCTTTCAATCAGTGCTGCAAGACCCGTGGCACAGACGCACTCCCTGTTGGTTGTGCAGCCATTGCATGATTGACATTCGTTTCGTTTACAGTGAGTGCTGAGATCGGCCATCACCTGCACCAAACGGCAAGCCCCCAAGAGGCATAACTTGTGTGACAAACCCCTTTCTGACTATTTTGTTGCACTTGCTTGGTCTGTGGTATCAGTTGTGATCCAGCTGGACACTTTTGGCTGAAAGGTGCTCGCGGTGTTGCTATTTCTGTACATGTGTTTCTAGATGAGTTGCAGTGAATACGTCAGCATGTACGATGGCACTTTCCACACACAATGAACCACTGCGGCTTTGGACCAAGCGTTCCAAGTTGTATATAGACTGTGAGACAATTGCCACTGTTGCCAAGTTGTATATAGACTGTGAGACAATTACAATTGTGGTACAGGAATGTATGTCCTGTTTGTTATGTTTGATGCGCACACGCGCCGAATCATTAACAAATTGCAGTACCTAGCAACTTGGTGTTGGCAACACAGGCAACACCTATGTGAGCAGTTGACCAATGTGCTCTGGCCTGTTTGGTAAGGACTAATGTGGTTGATGTTTTATCTGCTGCTGCTATGGTTGTTTGCTAATTGCTGATGCTGCTACAGTCGGGGCTAAAGTGTTGGTATAGTTTGAGTAACCTTTCTGTCAGATACATAGATGTTCAAGCATGGGCAGGCATCATCTGCATGTTCAACTTTGTGCAGAAGCTGTAGTCAGCACACATGACTTTCACATGCATAACTTTGGGGGTCGGGAGGCCCCAAGCTTGTTCAATGCATCAAACCTGGTTCTACTCTGGCTTGGAGCTTTGCTGCTATCGAGTACAAAACCGATCAACTACCAAACTGAATGTTGCTACCTTTATGTAGTCTATCTAGGTGTTGGGCATTTGGTACACGCATTTCACACATCTGACACTTCTGGAAGATGAGGGCACCGGTACCTTACAGTTATTGTCAACATTACCCACAACTTTATCTGCACATGCGATTCATAGTACTATATGACAGAGGCAACACTGCTAGATGCTACTATCGTCTTCGTGTCGGCACCTTCCGGGTTGAATAGTGTCTAGCTCCTACACACAGTTCCGTCTTGCCAACCTGTGGGAGTTCTACGACGCGGCGGCCCTAAGTATGCACTCCTTCCAGGACCATAGTATACATTGCTTGTGCGCTTGTTGTAATACGGAAAAGCCAGAGTCATGCATTACAAAGAGTACTGATTGTCATGAAGTGTTTTCGGCTGCAACCCTTTAACCTGTGGGCCGCCAACTGTGATAGAGGGCTGTGATGTTTTCCGTTATGTACACCTGTCTTCAATTCTCTGCTGTGTATGCCTGCATTGATCCTGCAATGTTCTGTGCATACCTGTTTTGCTTTGACACTGTGTATGCTTGTCCTGATTGTCCCTCTGTGCATACCTGTCTTGGTCTCTGACCACTTGTGTATGCTGGCCTTGTGTTTGCAACGGTGTATGCCTGTCTTGGTCTCTAAGCACTGTGTATGTGTGACTGTCTTGTTGTTCCGCTGCCAGTACACGGTGTACCTGTTTTGGTTGTTTTACTGTCCATGTCTGAATTTGTAGCACTGGCAGACGTCTCTTACATTACACATTGAACTTGTTGACCAAGCAGTAATACTCAGCCTGATTAGCAGGTTTGATGTACGAACTACTAGTTTCATGGTTGTGGCACTGGTTCTGCCGTTGAAGAACTGGGATGATGCCTGTAGCAGGATTTGTTAGTATAGCCTGCCAGAATGATTAGCAGGGTCAGCACTGGGTTTCATGTTTGTGGCACTGGGTGTGTGGTGCCAGAACTAGGACAATGACTGTAGCAGTAATGTTCAGCCAAACAGCAGGGTCAATACTCAGTTTGATTGTGCAGCATTGCCACAGTGTATTTGTGATTGTAGTACTGGGACGGGTTAACAGCAATGTTATTTAGCCAAAATAGCAAGGCCGCCTTGGTTCCATGGTTGTGGCACTGGTGTATGGTTGCAGTGCTGGGGTGCAAGTTTGCAATACTGGGGTTATGTTTGCAGCAGAATCATGCATATTTTGAATTACCAGTTACGACAGATAATGACAAAGAGAAATTTCTTCACTTTGACATTCAGAGCACTGGGCAGAAATCACATTGTGTCAACATCCTTTAGGACCATCACAATGCTAGTAAGTTTAGACCCTGAACAGTGGTTGCACCAGACCCGGCATGAGAGCTTGACAATGCTGGTTGAGTAGACCGTGTTGTGATCGGATACAGAGGCGTTGCATTGGAAGCCAGAAGTCTTGATAGCAGGTGCTATCTTCCCATCCGAATCATTCAAGAGTCTTGAACAGTGCTGAAGAGATGATCCAACACCTGCCTTGTCCCTCCTGAACACATGTTGGACGTTGATTTGAGGTCGACGGAGCTAATGCCATGGCTTGTGGCATGGTGGTTGTGACTGGTGATAGCTTGTCATGCCCACTCAGGCGCATGATCTGCTGCTGCCGCAGGCCGGTGGCACCGGTGCTTGCAGCGAGTCCGGCCGGCAAGCGTCAACTTGAAAGGTGTACATGGAAAGCAAGAGATACAACAGGACTTCATTTTGAATAGCTGCAATCCTTATCGAAACGTCTATAGTTCTGCGGTGCACCGCTCAAGCGGTAGCATTCAAAGTCATACTCGAGCTCGATCACTTAATCCCGTAGCAGGCTGGACGACTTAGATGCGAGCATCGTGACTGCTTGCAAGGCCCTGACGTGTGCGATAGCAAAAGCTTACTAAATATCAATTGGTCAGCCCCAGAAAGACAGCTCTGACCTCTGTGCAGTGGCATCACATGACCAGGCTGTAGTCTCACAAAGCGTCCAGAACCCCAAGCATCAACTACCTACGTACTTACACCTCAACGATCTATGGGCATTGCAACTTTGCTGTGCATGCGCTCTAATGTTTTTGCATACACGGGTGGCAACCAACCAGCAGCAGCGCAGCAAGATCCAATTTTGCCCATACTTGTACAACACTCCTACGATTTAGCTGCCAGCCGAAAAGAGTTCGCAACCAGTTTACGCCACTCCACAAGCATACTCAAGAGACAGTTTGCTTACCGTTCCATGTATGTTGCACGACCCAAATTACAGGACTTCACAAGCTCACTCAAGCATACCACTTGAGAGTTACGTTTCCTCTGTCAGTGCACTGAGTGATGCACACAATGAGCAACAGCTACCAACTTGACAAGGCCCTTACTGAAGGACCTGCCTCATTCTGCTGTATTCACTTCCACAAACCTACAAACTGTTGGCATACACCACTTTCCATGCCCAATGACAACTGAGTTGAACTCACATCACAGCACCGCACCACCAATCAGTGCTGCATCAGGTGGCGTGGCATCTTTGCAGGGGTGACACCACCTCCTGAAGCAAAGTGCCACATTACCTGGGCAGAGGGCCAGGCACCACCTGGTCTGGTTGTCACCAGAGCCCCAAACAAACCCCTAGGGCCGGGTGAATGCAGCACTTCTACCATAAGCTGCAAGAAAGTTGCAGTTGTACGGCTTTAGCTACCACACAATACCCCAACACCCCCACATGGTTACAGGATAAGTACAAGTCAAGAATACAAGCTGCAGCTAGTATCTCCTGTTATATGAGTTTAGCCGAGGCATAAGGCCACCAGCTGGAGGCACTGCTTGCTGCTGCTGCTGGAAGCCTGGTCGCCCAACTGCTGCTGCTGATCCAGCCAGGCCACCTGGGGGCTGCTGCTGCTGCTGCTGATATGGCACACCACCTCCTGACATACGCAGGCCTGGTAAGCCAGTCTGGTCAGTGACCCGCCTGCAGGTCATCACAGAGGCAGCTGATTCAGCAGCATGAGGAAAAGTAAGCCACTCGAGGAGTAACTGTACTTGCTGAGCACGATCGGTAGACGTATGAGGCTCGAGATCAAATTGAACTTGACTTGTGAGAGCTCATCCCCAACTTCCTACACAAAGCTGAAAACTTCCAGAGGCAATGGAACATCCAGAGGAAGAGCCAGCAAAGTACTGCAATACAAGCTGCAATACAATAGCTGAAAGTGAGTGTGGCACTCAGTCCACATATCTCCTAGCCCCCCCTCACACAGGCCTCACCTGCCCGGGGCTCCTCCTCCTGACATGTCAGGCTGAGAACCTCGGCGCCCAGCAGCAGCTGCTGCCGGCCCTGCCGCTGCTCCCAGTATGTCTCCACCAGCAGCAGCCCCGCCACCCCACCCAGCACCAAACGTGGTGGGCTTCAGTAAACCCCCTCGAGGGCTGGCTGCGTTACCGGGGCCCAAGTTGCCAGACGCTGCATTTGATAAGCCACCTAACTGCCCCAGGTGGCCTCCACCAGAAGCTCTGTACCCCAGGCCTCCAGGTGCTGCCATGGATACAGGGGGTGGCTGTAAGCTGGTCACGCCAGGAGGCAGATGCTGCTGCTGCTGCAGGTTGCTGCTGTTACTGTTGAGGTGCTGTGGGCCAGCCGCTGCAGGTGGTGGCTGCAGGGGTGCCAGATGGTTCTGCTGCTGTTGCTGCTGCTGCGGAAGATAGCCAGACACATTGCCTGAGCCACCGCTGCCAGCAAGGAACGAGGGCTGGTAGCCACCACCACCTAGGGCCTTGCTACTGCTGCTGTTGGCAACCACACCAGCTGGTGCAAGACCACGATGCTGCTGCTGAGCAGATGGCGGTTGCCGCCGCCCGGCAAGCATGCCTAGCCCACCCTGGTTAGCGCTGTTACTGTTGGTGGGTAAGTAAGGTGCCTGCTGCTGCAGCGGCTGCATCATAGTACTGCTGTTGTTTGCAGCAGCAGCTGTGCCAGTTAGGTAGCCTCCTGCACCAACCATAGCTCCGGCTACTGCTCGTCCCGGGGCATTGGCGGTACTGTTATTGTTCAGCAGGCCCAGGCCTCCACCAGAACTACGTTGCTGCAGTTGCTGCTGCTGCTGTTTCAGCAGCCCCGGCTGCCCTGCACCCCAACCACCTGCTGCTGCTGCCGGGGGCCCATTCCCAGACACCCGCCGGCCAAGCAAACCACCGCCAGAGGCTGCTGGTTGCATGCCACCCCCGCTGCTGCCAGCAGCTGCAACACCACCACCACTTGCACGGCCCAGGGAGCCCAACCTGGTGACGTT
>NSMO01014650.1:0-11676 GCA_002588565.1 Coelastrella sp. UTEX B 3026 | reverse complement strand
AATGGGCTGGACAACTGTTTATGTGATGTCTGAGAGGGCACCGGTATCAGCAAGTTGGCTGCTGGCTAGCACACTGCCACACCCTTACTGTACCTTGATCCAAGCGTATGTGAGCCAGTTGATGCCCTCCAACTGGTAGTCCCTGAGCTTGCCTCCCGCTAAGAATGCTGGCTGTGTGGACATCTCAGCAATGCTGCGCTTGCTGCTGATGAATGAGCTGCGCGCAGCATCAACACCCTTGGAGGGTTCCTGCGGAAAACAGCAGCCACGTGCGAAGCAGGCTGGTGGGAGTAGACAGAAACCTCAGGACACACGGCGACAAGCAGGCCAACAGCCCCATAGCTGTGCCTACGGCACTCAGTGTCCCAGCTGGAGATTGATGTGCGGAGGGTGCTGGACAGCTTGGCAGCATCGCCGCAGAGTAGAAACAGCTGTTAAAGGTCAGGAACGTCCGTTGCAGGGCAGCGTGGCTCAGGTAGTGATCAGGATGTGGGTCCAGTGCACATGCGAGATGATACAGCCCATCACCTGTTGCCAGCCATGCCAGCCAGCAATGGCCGCCACCTGAGCCAGCTGCTGCCCCAACAGGCAGCAACTAGCTCAGGTCGCAGCCATTTGGCCACAGACATGCACATGGATACTAGCAGTGAGGGTGTTGGTTCCAAACATATAGGCACATGCTGGCACCCCAACCATCGCTGCTCATTGAATTCATTGGATCAGCATCAGTGTACTTTATCTTTGTCTACCTTGCTCATGGACATGTTAGCGGCCTTGGAACAGAACTGCAACAGCATCTGGTGCAAGTAGCCTAGCGCAACCTACTGGCCCACCTGCAGCCGCTGCTGTCGTGTGAGGAAGTCATCTCTGGCCTCTGGTCCCCCCCTGGCAGCCATGACACTCGCCTCAGTCTCCCAGGTGCACTCACAGTACGGCAGACCCTCCCACTTCACCAGCAGGCATCGAGCAGCATCAGGCCGCTCAGACACTATGCGCTCAACCTGCACAAGCACAAACCAGCCAAGAGCATACCAGTGTTGTGAGCCAGCGGAAAGGCAACCATGCAGTGACCCAATGTCAGACATTCACATTGCTTGTGCAGCTACAAACAGTAAACTAGCAGGCACAATTCCTGAGAGCTTTCCTCACGCTGCCATAGCAGATTGGGTATGGACCAGCAGTGACTAACTCTGAAGGTTCAGGTGCAAATGCTGTGCATCAAAGCAGTCAGGAAGCATAGTTGCATCCACCTGTGTATACTGCTCGACGAGCTGCTCTTCCATTTGCCGCTGCACATCCTGCAACTCCAGCTCTTCACGACTCATGTACAAGCGGCCAGCTTCTAGCAGCTCAGCACGCCTGCAGAAGCAGGTGCGTCAGGACATAGTGAACCCGTAAGGTCTCTGCAGGGAGTACAGACCATCCAGCCAAAACACAAATGAACTGCTTGCCGAGTACCCTGCCACTGGAGTGCGCTGATACAATCACAGGCTGGTGAACTGACAGATCTGTTCACTGTGTGCCGCCTGACAGCGTGCTCCCCTTGAGTGCTTACAGGTTGCACATTGCTGCTTACAGGCTGACATGATAAGCCTCAAGAACGACCTTGAGTGCTCATGGATGCATCCTTGCATCCAGCTGTGCGGCAGCCCTACCTGCAGTAGTTTGTGACTCGCTTGAATCCCCCCAACTCCCTCAGTGTGCTGAGAGACTCCCAGCTGCAGTGTGTGTAGCTGTAGCTCTTCCACTTCACGTGGAACTCAGCAGCATCCCACCGTGGGTTGCCAGCACCGGCAGGTGCATCATCACCGGAAGCATCCCTGCAAAACAAGCCAGCGCCCAACAGGCAAGGTTATAGTGCTAGCCCACAAGGATTGAAGATGCCATGCTCTGAGTGCCAGCATGCTTGTGTTGCTACAGCAACCAAACCACACGCAAATGGACTGCGTGATGATTCTGTAAGCAGCAAATGCACCAAGCAGGACAGGGGTGTCATGCTGAACCAGGTGGAGCAATGCCAGCCGCAAGCTGTACACACCTGTGCCCAAGGACTCGTTCCACTTCATCATATGGTTGCTGCCCGGGCCTCTCATCTGTGCCAACATCATCCAGTGCAGGAACAGGCTCACGGCGTGCTTGACTGCCACGGCCAGCGTCATCACTGTCACTGTCACCACTCTCTGCAGTAGCAGGGAAGCAGCTGAGGAAGATGGTGCAGGAACTGTGCAAGCCAATGTGCACAACCAACACGCCTATGTAAAGGCCACAAGCAACGTATCTACACGCATCCAACTCAAAGTAGTGTGGTTTGCAGACATCGAATACGCATGTGGCCAGCCTCGCCATGACTGACATCCAACCCAAACTGTCACAGTGACCTGGCTTGTTCTCTATGGCAACTGGAAGGTCGCAAACTTCAACATGCCCGCTGGTGCACCTGCTAACTGTTTCCCCGAGAACCCCCTACTCTGTTGTTGCGGCAGGAGATTCTGGACCACTAGGGAAAGATCCCCTCTTACCTGCATAAGAGACCTTGGCCACGGCACGGCCAGGCCTGCTGCGCTTGCTTGCACCATTGGCTGCACCCCAGCCAGCACCCCGCTTGACACCAGCAGAACGTGCACGAGCAGGAGGAGATGAGCTACTGCCACCAGCCTGCAGCAAGGACGTATGCATGCACATGGTGAAGAATCGAAACGGCGTGCTGTACTGCTGCAAACTGGCCGCACAGCAACCCACATTATATCTGCTTCAGGAAAAATGTGTTGTGTCTCTGAGAGAGCACGGTGGAGTGGCAAACAGCCAGGTTATTGCCATTGGCACACTCACCCGCCGTGAGCGTGTTGTTCTGCTGCGCAGCCCATTCCACTCCTCCTGCAGATGCTGGGCATACTTGTAGTCATCCTGCTCCCATTCATCCCCATCATCACTGGCTGCCTCATCATCGGCACTCGCCTCCTCCTCAGATTGCTCATAATCAGCTTCATAGTCCCCGCTAGCATCACTCTCTGAGTCTGTCTCCTTGTAAGACTTGACTACTGCTCTCCTGCCGGTCCTTTGCTGCTGCAGTGGTTGAGCTGGAGACGCAGGATGCTTCTTTTGCTGGCTGCGAGGCTGTGCAACTTGCTCGGATGCATAATGCTGGTTGCCATTGCTAGCAGGGTGGTAAGTCTCAGCTGCTGCAGGCTTAAGTGCAGGAACAGCAATGGCATTGCTGTTGTAACTGCTGTATGGTTGTTGTAGTGGAGGCACAGCAGCACCCTTCAACGTTACCTGAGTGCGCTCCACTGCTGAAGCCGGCTGATATCTGAAGCTGCCTGGCTGTGCATGCTGTACAGCAGCTGGTTCGTAAGCTGCCTGTACTGGACCAGCAGCGTAACCACCGCCAGTGCTAGCTGCTGTTGTTTGGTAATAGTTGCTGGGGGCCGCAGCAGCAAACCCCTCACCAGCATAGCTGTCAGCTGCCATGTAGCCATGATCAGCTGTGGTATGATATCCAGCATTGCTTGCTGCTGCATAGCTCCTGGGAGCTGCCTGCCTGTAGCTGCCCACTGCTGCTGTTGTTGCTCCATATGCTGTCCCTGCGGTGCTGTAAGGCTTAGCTGCTACAGCACCAGTACCATCAGCATCAGCTTCTTCTTCGTAAGCATGCTGCAGCAAACAGTTGCACAGCTAACACTCAACACCACATTCAACTGGTTGATACAACTGCAGTCAGCTGTGTCAGAGGTTGAGCAACAGCAACCCTTCAGGTCTGCCAGATGTTGGTCGCTGGACGATTGTTTGCATCTGCTTACAGTCTATGTGGCAATGCACGACAACTCATCTGCCAGCAACTGTCGACTGCCACTGTCATCACATGTTACTGTCTTACTGTGAGTCGCCGGCAGCATGTGAAGGACTGAAAGCCTTATCAGGCGTGAGTCAATATCTAGCCTACATTCTCAGGCAGACAAACCTTTATGTTTGCTGTTGCTTTCTGTGCTGCTTGTCTGCGAGGTCTGCTTGCTGCTCTAGCTGCAGGAGCTGCCCAGCCATCATCCAGGTCCTCATCTGTCTCACTCTCACTCGCATCAGACTCGTCACTGCTCACATGACGGCGAGACTTCTGCACAACAGGTGAGACACAGACGGCAGGCAGCAGCAAAGCTGATCCAGATGTTGTCTGCTCGTGTTGTAGGCTCTGCATTGGTAGCCAGAGCCCAGGCTGACAGCACAGAGATCATACATGCGCAGATTGCCACTGCTCAGGCCTGTCAGGTCAGGTCCTGATGTTGTCAGGACAAATCAGGCTGCAGCGAGGGTCCACAGCTAGATCAATATAACCATCTGCTAAAGGTAAGGCGCTTGCAGGACAATTGCTGGATTGCAGGACGAGGTGAAACAATACACTGAGTGCGTCATATTCAGCTGGACATCACAGCTGTTGCCCTGCTTAAGATTCCCGAGGAACATAAACCAACCTTGGCTGCTGGCCGTCGAGGCGTTGGTGCCTTGGCTGCTCTAGGCTTTGCAGCTGCTGCTTTCTTTGCTGTTGTCTTGGCCCGTGACTTCTTTTTTGACCCGAAGTCACTGTCGCTGCTGTCGTCTGGCTCATCGTCATCATCGTCGTCAGCGTCTGCAGCGCAACCAGGGGCCAATTGCAGCCAACAAATGAGCGTCCCCAGGGCTGGCTTCAGGGGCACCGACTGAGCTCGTATGGGCGAGTCTGCCCACGCTGAGCCAGCTGAACACATCGCTATGAGCACTGCTAACACACTGCGTTGCTCTGCTGCTGCCAGTGACAGCTGTAAGGAGATAACAGCAGCTGCCACAAGTCCAGCAAACCACCAGTAAAGCCAAGTACTTGTCAGTGCCTACTACAGCCCTGTAGGCTGTGCTCAGCCCACCTGGCTGCCAGTCACCACCACCACCATCATATCTGCAACAAATGGCAGCTTCCACGTGATCCCATGGGTGCTTAGCCAGGATCAAGCTGCCGGTAACAGCTCTGCCTGTCTTTTACCTTGGGTCCTCCTCGTACTCGTCATCCTCGTCCACATAGCCCCTTGCTCTCATTTCCGCAACTCTAGAGCCCCAAAGACTACATTAGTAGCTCTCAGCCTCACACCTGGCCTTGCAGCGGATTCTCAGGTGCTACGGGCTGAACAAGCACAGGCCAATGAGGGAGGCAAGCTGGCTGCAAAGCCTGCGAATGCCGCAAAGTTGTAGTATTGACGACAAATTCCCTGTGTCGTGAACCGGGATCGTAATGTTTCAGTTGCTGTTGATCCTGCGGTTCTTGACACGTGCGCTAGCAGGACGCAAACACCACTTCATTGGGTTGTATGATTGCCAACAACACAGAGAAACCGGCCAACCCACTACAATGACACCTGACCGCTGTACAATGCAGCAGAATTTGCTACATGCGTCACACTACAAGAATTTGTGTCAGCGGTAACCATTTGCAGCACTAATCGTACCATTCCAAGCGCTCACGGCCTCGTGTAAGCTCCGCTCTCGCGGTCCCGCACAAATAACTCTCACTAACCTCGCAAGAATATGTCCTTCCTGCCTTTGATGTAGGCCATATTTTTTACCGACAGCATGCTATTGTTCCAGGGCGATAAGGACTCGCTGCACCCCTCTGCTGGATTTTGGGCTGTGGCAGCAGCAGCATCGCTTGATAGCAGTTGCCGGTCAACTTCCTGAACCGATACAGTCGCAGTTCCAACAGACAAACCTTCAAGCATAGTGCTAATTTGCTGCTCCAATGAAGGTGGTGGCGCTTGTCAGGTGGGATTCAGCAGCTGCAGCACCTGGCCTGACAGTCTAGTGTTGTGCGCTGGCCATGAGTACTGGGCCACTCGTCATTGGTGTGTGTGCAGTGGTGGCAAGGACTCATGCTTCAGTATACATCTGTGCGAGGCCAATGGTCACCAGGTAGGTCCAGCGTACAGCTCACTGCAAAATGCACTGCTGGCAGCCGCAGCACTGACAGGGTGTTGGTATGGACACAACTTACACAGCTTGGAGCAACGAAGTAGCTTGTAACGCGACCATAGTGACATGTGAGCAGACATTTGAGCAGTCTAGTCGCACAGCCTCTGTCTAGTTATGGGCCATCAAATGGGGTATGGCCTCAGGGTGTTGGTATGGACACAACTTACACAGCTTGGAGCAACGAAGTAGCTTGTAACGCGACCATAGTGACATGTGAGCAGACATTTGAGCAGTCTAGTCGCACAGCCTCTGTCTAGTTATGGGCCATCAAATGGGGTATGGCCTCAGGCACGTTGACACCAGTGCTGGGCACATGCAGGTTGTCGCACTTGGCAACCTACTGCCTGTTGACAACAACATTGATGAGCTGGACAGTTATATGTACCAAACAGTGAGTGCACAACTGACCACAGCCGGTGTCCGAGTGCAGCTGGGAGGAGACATAATCGAGTCATGCCAACCGCATTACCTCAAGCTGTCTACTTGTCTGGGGGCTCCGTCTTGGGTCCAAACTGGTGATATAGTGAATACTATGAAATTTGGCTGTGGACTCACACAGCAGCAGACCAGGCAGTGGTTTGAGGCATGAAACAGCATCAGGACACATGAGCAGCTTTGTCGGCTGCGGCCCTGCGCTTGTTGGCGGCTTGACGAAGGCCTTGAACGTCCACTGCGCTAGTCAGCTTTCAGTGACGAAAGCGTGCACTGTAATGCTGTGTGAAGACGTCTCAATTCCGTTCTTCCCCCTGTGGTGCTGTCAGGTTGGTCACCAGCTTGTTGCTGCCTACGCCACCTGCACTGGTCTGCCCCTCTACAGGCGCCGCATCACAGGCCACAGTAACACCCAGGTAGGCAATGCGCTGCAATCTCACACAATAATACCCTCGAGAGACACGTGCACAGACATCAGACGTGCTGTTCCTGTCAGTGGTTGGACTGTCAGGCTGGATCACAGGCTGTAGGATCTGCTCGCTGCACTCAGGAGCCACGGGCACTGTGATTGCTGCTAGTAGACTATCAGACCAACACATCTGCTCCATCATCAAGTCGTCTCTGTCAGCAGGTTACCCATGTATGTGCTTGCATCAGTCACTGCATCCTTAGGTGATCAGCCCTAACACTTTGGTGTCAGCCCTCAGCTGTCAGGTACATTGTCAGGACCTGTGCTGCTTGCTGCTGGCACGCAACTGTGACACTATGCTGTGAGCTGGACCCAGTTTTCTTGCACGTGTCTGCTGATTTGATCAGGACTTATCATACAGCGTAACAACAGGTGATGAAGTTGAAGACCTGTACCTGCTGCTGGCTTACATCAAGGTGAAATGAGTAGCAAACGTGCAGGCTTCTGAATACTGGAGACTTGTGTTGCAACCAACAAAATGTTTCTGCTGATATGGCACCCAGCTGTGGCAACTGTGCAGGGTGCGCTGTGTGTAGCTCAGCCTGTGTGTCTATGCATCAGCTGCTGCATCAGCACCTGCAGCATGTACTGTAAGCTCGCTAGACTTGTCCCTTGATCGCCTTAGGTGTATTGCATGTATGCTGCCACAGTCAATGCATGCCCTAAGTTCCAGTGCACATGCCACATGTTCTTGTTCCAATTGCTGTGCTGCCCTCCCAGGAGTGTCATCCTGACATCCAGGCTGTGGCATCAGGTGCCATCGCATCAGACTACCAGAGACTCAGAGTTGAAAGTGTAAGTGGCTCAATTGCATCAGCAAGCATGGTGCACCAGGTTGCTGGCAAGCTCCCAAAACACGGGCGGCTGCAGCTGCAGGCTGCACCTTTCTGTCTCGGCCCCCTTCAATGACAGTTGCTAGAGCCACTTGCTCTGATTTGTGGCATGTTCGCAGCTGTATGTTGGTTATGTGTGGCTGTCGTCAACATGCTTCTGAGAGCTTCAAGCTGTCAGCATCTGACAGTGGCCCGTGTGTTACTGCTCCCTGCTAGTGCTGACGGAATGAACTGACTTCATGGCCCTGCTTACATTCACTGCATGCGTCCAGGTGTGCAGCCGATTGGGTTTGGTGTCCCTGGCTTACCTATGGCATCAACCACAAGATAGACTGCTCAGGTAACGGGCTCCTGATGCAGTCTTGCAGCCAACCACTGTTGAACCTTGCTTTCAGATAGCCAATCCTGCTGGGTCTTGTATCCATAATAGTGAACTATCTGTGATGTAACTGTCATGTCTCATGCGTTCAGTTTGTGTATGCATGTCCCTACCATTCTGCCTCGGCTAGTCTCTACAGGCGATGTCCTGACCTGCAGGCCACTGCCTGTGTCTGTGTGCTGTTGTGCAGTGACATGATTGCTAACAACATTGAGACAGTGCTGGTCAAGGTATGTAGATTGGCAGACTTTTTCAAGACACTTTGATTCCCAATGCTGTGTCTTTTGTGGTGTGTATGCTGCGGGGCAGCTATATCCTGCAATTGCCGCTGCAGCATTGCTCCATATGTTAGTGTACAGCCTGAAGGACACACTTATCTTGCTGATATGCCATATACCTACCCTGTCTGTGAACTTGTGTGTTCATGGTCTCAGGTTGCAGCCATAGGCCTTGACCCTCACAAGCACCTGGGCAAGTCAATCCGGCAGCTACAGCCACACCTCAGACGTCTGCGTGACATGTATGGCTGTAACGTGTGTGGAGAGGGAGGAGAGTATGAGACACTCACACTCGACTGCCCAGCTTTCAAGTACGGACGTATTGTCTTGGATGACTGGCAGGTGGGCACAGGCGGCTACTGGCTCTCTCTTGACACCTGCGTTAGCTCAAAAGGCGTGCACACTCCCGACTTAGCCCGACTGAGTGCTCTCTATGAATGGTTTGAAAGCAAAATGCAAATGTTGATCGTCACTGCATGTCAAGCTTCAGCGCACCGTGTTGCCTATACTGTGTCATCTGCTGCAACCTCATCTTGTGGCTGCCTCCTGCAGGTTGTGCTGCACTCTCCTGACAGCATAGCCCCTGTGGGAGTGCTGCATCCTTCAGCATTTCACATAGAGCCTAAGCAGGAAACAGACACTGATCCTTCAGTACCGCAGCAGCAGCAGCCGCCAGGAAGCTCCTCAGTTATAGAGGTGCCAGCAGACTGGCAACCTACACAGAGCATGCCGGATGTAGGGACTGCTCAGCGCCAGCAGCAGCAGCAGCAGCAGCCAGCTTGGAGGGTGGATATCCAACTGCTAGAGTCACCACAACACATGCAGATCATTGCATCTGCCGCCGCTGCAGCTGCTGCTGATGAAATAGATGTTGTGTCATTCTCTGCTGATGACACAGCTGAAGCACTGGGATCTGCGCTGCGCAGTATCACAGCCCGCTTGTCAGGCCTGGGCCTGAGCTGGGCCAGCAGCTTGTTTGTGCACTTGTACCTGGCAGACATGGCACACTTTGGTGTTGCTAATGCTGAGTACTGCAAGCATTTGCCACAGGTCAACCCACCTTCCAGGGCGTGTGTGCAGGTGAGATGCACACAGATGGGCTTGTCACCGTTGATGTGATGCATTCAACCTTTGGCGATTTGGGATGTTGGTTGTGCAGTTACAAAGCGGCTGTAGCTGGATCAGCTTACAGTACATATGGAACGGTATTCGGTGCTCAAGTGCAACGGCTATGCACAACATGCCATTAGCGTCTTTGTGACTTGGAGCTGCCCATTCATTGCGGCTGCTGACAGATTACCCCCCAACCTACATGCGATGCTGTGCTTTATTACTCGTATGCCACACAATTATTGCTGGCTGCCATTCCGGCAATCGCTACATTGTCGTTGTCCAGGTTCCTCTGCCAGCAGGGTGCCCAGTGCTGCTGGATGCTTTGTTTGCACGTCCACACAACACATCACACACTGCCCAACAGCCCACTGCACTTGATAGGCGTGTGCTTCATGTTCAAAGCATCTCCATTTGGGCTCCCAGCTGCATTGGGCCGTACAGTCAGGTGAGAGATGTATGCCTGATATTGCAACCATCTGGTGTTCACACATGCTACTTGTTGCGACACACTGCTGCAGCGCTAGCATTATGCCTGTCTGCCATTATGCATATATATAGCTGTGTCAAGCGTGTGGGCCCTACACTAGCCGCTGCTGCCAGCAGAAAGTCGATCGTGACTGATGCGCTTGTGCCTCGTGTTAGGTATGCCAGAACAAAGTTGGTGGCTGAGTATGAATCTGCATGCGGCAATGCGCATGTGGCTGACTGCTTCTTCGCTGGCTTGTATGCAGGCTACTAGCTGCAATGGCTTGATATACATGGCAGGCCAAATACCTCTGGACCCTGCCAGCATGATTATCGTGCAGCCAGAACCAGATGCAGCACCAGGCAGCAGCAGCAGCAGTGTTGTTGATGTCAGCCCTAGGGCCATTGCCTGTCAGGTGTGGCGCACACTACGCAGCTGCCAGGCAGTAGCGGTAGCTGTCAAGAGCTGTGTGGCCACGGCCAGCCTGGCGCTGACTGTGTACCTGTCAGATGCGTGTGCTGCTGCTGGAGGTCAGGCTGTGGTACAGGCAGCATTGCAAGCCATGTGGAGGGACAGGGGGGTGCTAGACTGTGCAGACATTCCCTCTGATGTGCTGGCAGCTGCAGAGGCCACAGGTCAAAGCAGAGCAGTAGCAGCTGGCAGCCCTGAGCAGCAGGCAGCGCATGCTGCTGGCACTGCTGCTGCTGCTGCTGGTATGGATCCCAGCACAGCGAGCAAGATCTCAGTTTTGCTCAGTCACCACAGTGATGCAGAAAGCGATGATGGTTCTTGCTGCAGTGATGCTGCTGTGATTGATGACTACCTGAGGCCTCCAGCCATGTCATGTGTGGTGGCGCCAGCGGTGCTGTACGTGACAGTGCCAGCACTTCCCAGAGGGTAAGGCACCAGTTGGGAATGTATGAATAAGCTCTCAGGTTACCAGATAAGCTCGTGGATAGGTTGAGCTTTGAGGCCCCATGAAGAATATTCCCAGCCAAAGACGTAAATCAAGTCCTAGGTAACAACGGACAGTCTCTGTAAGCATTCTGGCAGGCCCTGGCACAATCCTGTTGTGAGGTTTAACAGAAACGTTAATGCATGTTGCTGCACAGTACGTGCATGATGTGTGTTTGTGTTGACAGGCTGTTCCCACTGGTGTCTGTTTGCAGAGCTCTACTGGAGGTGCAGCCAGTGTTGCTGGACCTGAGTGCAGCACCAGAGCGCACTGAAAGCAGCAGTGATGGTGACGAGGAACCCCAGCAGCCACATGCAGAACAAGCTTACATGCTGTCCCAGGAGCAGAAGCCACAGGAGAAGCCTTTACAGACACCTGAGCAGTCCTGCCCAGCCAGCAGAGTGTCAGTTCACATCTCACCAAATGCTGATGTCCAGTGTAGCAGCAGCTGGGAGAGGATACTCTTGTTGCTGCCCCGAGGCTCAGTAGATGGTGCTAATGACGGCAGCAGCAGTAGCCTTGCCGATGCAGGCTGCAGAGCGCAAGTAGCAGCTGCTGCTGCTCAATTGGGGGCGGCATTGAGGAGCTTGCAGGGTGGCAGTTCAGCGGTGTCCGTGTGCATGCTGCGGTGCTACTATGAGAGCTGTGCAGCCTGTGTGTCTGCTACAAGTTCCGGTAGAAGTGACCTTCACAGCTGGAGAGCTGCCCTAAGTGCAGAGCTACAGCAAGTGCTTGCAGAGATGCAGCAGAAGACGGTGGCCGTGCA
>NSMO01014649.1:0-11014 GCA_002588565.1 Coelastrella sp. UTEX B 3026 | reverse complement strand
TGGCTGGGAGGACGTGCAACCTTACACTTGGACGAGGGTTGAAGTATATTATGCACCTCTCTGGCCGTGCAGCTGCTACTGACGAGGCACCGAACTGTAACACACTTTCAGTGCCAGCAAGGGCTTCAAGTCCAATAGTCGTGCCGATCGGCCAGCACCGACTGCCATGGCTGTCAATAACTTTTCTGAACTGGCAAAGCACACGCCAGTGTGAGACTGGCTGTGGTGCAGCTCCGAACCTGCTGCAAGGCTTGTACTGCTGATGCCCAGCGTGGAGAGTTGCCGTGTTCGTATATTCTGGCCTGTGGGGTTGTCAGAATGGCTGGAACAGCAACGTGCCACCGATTATCACCTTGTGGGGACAACTTTACACTGCAGCCCTGCGCAAAGTCAAAGCACGGTTGTTGCAGCAGTTGTAGGGGTCATCAACAGCGATCAGCCAGTAGAGGGAGCTCTGAATACCGTGCAAAGCGACGCAGCAGAATTAGACGGGTCTGGAGTTATGCCTGCACTGAAGCTTACGGTGCTTGGCACTTGGGTGAAAGACAACAGCAGCATTGTTCTTGAACAGCCTGAGCAAGAGTTCTGGGTTGCCATGCATGGAAGCCAAACTTTGACAGACGCAGCAATCGGGCCAGCGAGCTCTAGCAGCCGGCAGCAGTTCTTGGCACCACGCTGTAGCTTACACAACAGCAGACTGCCACAGGGGACAGAAGCCACACAGGTGGGAACTGCTCTCTGCTGCTGCATGCAGCTAGCCATTCAGTAGCACAAGCAGCAGTAAGTGGTGTCACCTCAGGAAACCCCTTGCTCCACAAACCCAGTAGGCAACTATCATCACAAGGTAGCTACCTGTGCGCATTGTTGCAACCGTCTCCTTGTGATGCAGGTGTTCCTATACCATCCATCAGTTCATAACAGGCGCATCATGGATACACAGCAGCAACACGCAGCACAACCTCCTTGGCTGATCAGGCCGCCAGGTGAGCTAGTTGGCCACTGCTCTAAGCACACTTGAAAGTGGCCACCTTCTAGTAGAGGCATGTCGCATATTTCATGTAAACTCACAAGGCCATGCGCGCAGCTGGTTCCATTGCGCGGGACAGAGTTTGTACTGTTTCCCATACTGTTCTGACGGCTGGCTACTGGTCTGTATCTGTACACTGGCAGGAGCCATCACTCTGGCGTCAGTACTGCAGATGCTCCAGGAGGCACACAACAGCATACAGCAGCATCAAGCACTACTGCCGGAGATGTCAGAAAAACAGCCCAACAGCAGCAGCCATAGCTCACTGCATCTGCAGCAACATGCAGGGGCTATGTCCACGCCTCTCCTTGCCTGGCCTAGCAGGCACATGAAGCCTGGCATTAGGCCTGGCCTAAAAGGTGCAGCAATCAAATGCTGGGCTCCTGACAGTTGGCGCAACCACAGCTATAGCAGTAACACTCACAGTCGCCAGTCAGCGGTCTCAGATCCTGTTCAGATCAGAGAATTAAGCAGCGGTTATGGCCATGAATGCAGTGGCAGCAGCATCAGCAGCAGCAGCAGCACTGGCATGTTCCCAGGGTTGTTGCAGCATGCCCTGGGCCTGCTGGCAGCCGTGCTGTTGGTCATGTACCGACATGAAGTACTGCAGGTGACTGTGGCAGCTGGTCACAAGCTGCAGCATGATGTCTTGCAGCCACACATAAATTGGCTCAGAGAAGCTCACCCAGGTGGGTGTGGCTGGTTGGAACTCAAGCGAAGCAGCAATGCAGCAGCGCAACTGGCAATAATTTCCTTGGCCATTGCTGGCTACACTTCATCAGCAGCCATCCTGAGCCATAGGGTTGGTGCACTTCTACTGTGGTCCAGTCAGTGGCTTTGCTGTTGCTTTGCCTGGCCTGCAGGTGGCATCAAGCTGCACTTTGAGCTCAGCTACCTCTTAGCCTCAGCAGCAGACACAACCCTACGGCTGTCAGCGGTCTACTACGCCGCCACCTGGCCTCTCATGGGCCCTGCAGTACTGCTGCTGCTCGCCGCCATTCTAGCAGTGGGTGGGGCGGTCACCGGGCTGGCTGCTGCAGCTGGTTTGCTGTCGGTTGTGCTGTTTCCAGTAGAGGTGGTGTACGTGGGGTGTGCAGCGATGCATCGCTTGCAGCTGACATGCTTGAGGGCTACTTGGAGACTGCTGAGAGGCAAGCAAAAGGTATGGCATTGGCAGCAAGAGACAGCAGTTCCTTGCTAGCACTGGCTTCTGCTGCAGCTTTGGGTTGTTGGCTCTGCTGTCAGCATAGCCAACACAGCGAACAGCCACAGCTGTATGCTCCAGCCACATTAAGGCAGTCTCTGGGGAGGTATTGACACACCCAGCAGGTGCGAATGAACCCTGTTCTGTTGTACGTGCACCGGCAATTGCTGCATTGCATCGCTAAAGAAGCTCATGTGCCTAGCTGAAACTAGCAGTACTGGGCATCATCAGGGCCGCCTTGTTGGTCCTAACACTGCATACTTCTGCAGATGTGCTGCACATCTGCACATAGCATTCAGTCACAGGCCTAACAAACCTGAGCAACTTCCTGTTCGAGTGGATAGCGTTTACTGTAGATGGTGTGCGTCTGACTGCACAACTTGTTATGTTGACCTGGCAGCAGATGGCAGCAGCTTGCAGGCAGTAGACATTGTCTGTGCGGTGCCGTGCTGTGCAGGTTCGGCGCTTCAGAATACACAGGCAGCAGCAGCAGCAACTGCAGACCACAGCGTCACCCGCTGCGACAGACCAAGATGCAGCAGCAGCAGCAGCAGACGAAGTGTCTGTGGAGCAGCTGATTGTGGGTGTGCTGCTGTTTACACCCTTGATCGGACTTATGCCGACCACAACGGCATGGTACCTCAGCATCTGTTGCTGTCATGGGGGTGTTGTGATACTGCAGCTGCTGCTTGCTGAGCTGTCGGCCATGCTTAGGTTACGGCGGCTGCAGGTTTTGCTGAGGCGGTGGCTAAATCCTGAGCAGTTCCCTGGGGAGCTCATGGTGCAGCTCTTAGACGTGATACAGGATGAAAGGGCCGCTGCCTTGTCCACTGCTGTGCCAGTGCAGGAACAGCATGTTCCAGCAGATCTCCCAACAACCGAAGCCAGCAGAGCAGCACAGCACACCAGCATTATTATGCAGCAGCGTGCCAGGGGTAACGGAGGCCACACCAGGCTCTTTTCTGCAGTTGATGCTGAGGGATACTATCATGTATTGTTTCAGCCCTTGTGTTTCCTCGATGTGCTGAAGCTGAGCTTGCGCAATCCCACGGGAGCAGCAGCTGCAGCAGCAGGGCAAGGATGGGCTAGCACCCTGTTGGGTTGGCTGAATGCACTCCTCTTTGGCCGCAGCTAAGTGTGGCAATTGGTGTTTTGGCACGCAGCTAAGTGCTTGCCCCCCCCCCCCTCCGCGCATCTCTCGCGGTGTAATGACTTTTTCCAGTACCGTGCTGCTGCAGTACGTGTGCCAGCCATGCCAGTACAGTAATGTGAGAGGCTCAGCAAGCGATGGCAGCATGTCTTCTCAAAGGCGGTGCTCTACAACACGCAGCCACAGTCCGCGCCTTTTCGCCTTGCCAACTATGCCGCACTTTACTAAGATGTTGCCTGATAATCGCTCAATCTGTACACAAAACATCGGTAACTTTAGCTCGGAGCTCAGACGGGAATACGAGCTGTATGCATGTGGGAGTGTGCCAGGCCCAACGGCTGCACGACGGAGGCGCACAGCCCTCAGTGCCAGAAGAACGTACTTATGACCATATGTAAGAGATGCGGGTGTTGGCATGATGATGTTGGTGTTCATGAGTATATATCAACTTGTTAGTAGGGTTCGGTCTTTTCTACTTCGCAGCTGAGACTTGCTTATAAAGCAGCAGCAGCACTTCTGTCAGCCAGATATTCTAGTTTGTGCGTGCTGGTCACTGTTATTGTCAAGAAGCCACTGCACTCGTCAGTGAACAACTCGCGAGCATCTCCCGCCTAAAAGTGGTTAAGGCCTTCACTGTCACATCATCTGCCATCATGGCCAACCGTGCAGTGATAATTTGTATTGCAATGTTGTGTGCCGTTTCCGGCCCCGTCAATGCCCGAAACCTCAAGTTTTTCTTTCCCTTCAGCGTTGATGTCTCATTCCCCTCTGCTCCAGTGGTTGGTGGCGGGTTCTATTCTTACAAATGCCAATTCCTGAGCCATATTGGTATTTGGGCTAGCTTCTGCCCAACTGAGGTGGGTGATCGGCCGACAAATTTGCCCTACGTGCGGTAACCACCGACAGGTGCTGCAGGTATCTCAAGCTCAGCGTGCGCCATGACACTTTCCGCTGTGTACATCACATATTGCATCAGTTGTTCTATGTTGAGGGTTGCAGCTGCTGAGCGCTTTGTACAACGTTGCAGATATTGAGTTGCGCAACAACGGGTGCAGCGGGCCTGTATACTTTGTGTGCAACTGGCGCGACAAACCGGCCTGCAAGCAATATCACACTAATCAAAGCACAGGGTAATGCTTCAGGATTAGTCCATGCCTCCTGTTGGGACCATGACCGGTTCTAACCAACTGTACTGCATGTGTATGCTGATTGCAGACGCCCACTGTTCCCTCACCATCCCCTTCTCCCGTCCTGGAAAGCCCATCTCCCTCACCAGAGCTGGAAAGCCCATCTCCCTCACCAGAGCTGGAAAGCCCATCTCCCTCACCAGAGCTGGAAAGCCCATCTCCCTCACCAGAGCTGGAGAGCCCATCTCCTTCCCCAGTCTTGGAGAGCCCATCTCCTTCACCAGTGCTGGAAAGCCCATCACCATCACCTGTCCTGGAGAGCCCATTACCATCACCTGTCCTGGAGAGCCCATTACCATCACCTGTCCTGGAGAGCCCATTGCCATCACCTGTCCTGGAGAGCCCATTGCCATCGCCTGTCCTGGAAAGCCCATTGCCATCACCTGCTCCTTAGTGCTGGATGCCAATACCGAGGAAAATAGTCATTTGTAGTACGCTCAAAGCGCTGTGTTCGGATCACACATAAAGCGCTTATGCTGGCCTTGATTGTCTGGCGCTGCACACTTCTGTATGCAAACTACTATTGATTGCTACCGAGAACCGCTGGAGTCCAACAGCATGTTTGTGTCCATGATACAACTGTTGCGCCTTGATCACGAGGGACAAATTCACTGCATTGCATGGCAGAGCTATTGATTCTGGCACTCTGTGGTCCATGCTTGATGTATGTGGCGGCATGCATGCATGCATATGCACTTCATTGCACTGAGTGCTGCTCAGTGTTGTTATGGTGGGCCTAGTCTCTGTTGCGATAGTGCTGAGTACTAGCACAACCCAAGTTTGAGGGGATCTGAGTTGTTGCATCTGTTTGTGATAAGCTATTAAGGTCAGTCCATGACAGCGCCAAGGCTATTCTACTTTGTATGATGTGATGCATGTATGTATGATGTGATGCATGTATCTGTAGCATGCTCATGAGTGTAGAACCACTATTTCATGTACTGAATACCCTACAACCACGTCTGTATGCAGCTAAGTAGCTATATTTATATGGCTTCGTTATGTATCTACTGTATAAGTAGACTATCTCTTGCTCTTCCAAGAGGCGCTACCCTCCAATGCTCATAAAGACTACAGTTGAGTATTCGTTTGGTGATGGCAACAGCAATGCATTGAGAGTTGTACCCACTCCACTCAGCTCCTGTAAGTGTGATGTTGTAGCCAATTGATGTGCGATCAGACCCCTAGTGTGCAAGGTATGCTTTCACCACCCTGCTGCGAAACTACCAGTGGCCATGATTGACAGCACTTGGTTGTCTTGTCCGGGAGCTTTTAACCTGCGGGAGCTTTTGATTCTCGGGAGTCTTTGATAGTCAGTTGTTACATACTGGTTCATATGTGCATTGGCGGATTTCAACCATGTCTCGCATGTATGCCTGCTTGCTGCTGTCAAACAACCTTCAGGCTTGGTTGCTTGTAGCAGTTGTGGCCTGAAGACTTTGTTGGACAGTTGAATACTGAGGATGTATAATGGAGTTGATGTAGAATTGTTGAGCACGAATGCATGTCATCAGCAGACCTGCCAGGTTCACGGCAACATGCTGGCACTTCATCAGTGCTAGTGTAGTCAGCGGCACTGCAGACAGAGCCCCCATTGATTGCGCTGGGTTGTTACAGCATGTTGATGGCCGCAGGCAGCGTCAGCTTGTATGGGCCGGCAGATCAAATGTGACCTATCCGTGTATACACTGTGGCAGGCGCCTGGAAACTTATTGCTGCAGGCAGTCCCTTGCGCTTGTGGATCCATGAATGTAGACATTCACTGCGTGGGCTTATCCGGTTACTGGTGGCGCGTCTAGCAACTGCGAGCCTTGCCCAATCAGTGTGCCTATGCCATGCCTCTCAGCATCACTAGAATACCTCCTGCTCACGGCTTTGGTAGCAAATCAAGATGACGCGCGCGCGCCAATGCAACAACCGGCCGATGTCCTTTGCACAATCCGTTTTGCTCCGGTCAAGGCAATCAGGCTTACTATGCCACCCTTCGTAGGCATCTCCAGGCCTCCAAGTGGTTTGTTTGCCGTGGTAACTACCCGTCCCATCTGGCACCACATCCAGGGCACCTGCAGCGGAAATTCCTTCAACGGCGGCAGTTTGTGAATGTCAGAAACATTCAAGCGCAAGTTGCAATGCTGCGTTGCAGGGGACCGCGATTCCTCCGGCACGGCGTTTTGGGCGCTCTTTGGTCCCGTCGACTGCCGACCTGCCTCAAGCCCCATAGGCCCTTACCATGCAAGCGTCCCAGCATTAGGTATGGAACTACATGACTGTGCACTCAAGCACCTTTCTGGGTTGGCACGGCACAGTTACTGCGACCCTTTCTTCCTCATTCTGCGCTTGATCGTTTATGAAGTACCCCTATACCTACTGTCTTCCTCTGTGTTAGCGTGGATTAAGCTCCCTGCAGCTCAAAACGTGAATAGATGCGGTGGTACTGGTCGAACTGCACACGAGACACGATATCACCAAAAAGCCACACAGTAAAAACAGATAACATCCTTTGTGATTGAAGGCGGAAAAGCCTCTCAGCTAGTAGGTGCCCTTCGGGGACGATACTTGTGGACGCGTGCGACAGCTGCGTGGCACCCGCACACATAACACACCATTTTTATATTTACCAAGTCCTTTGTGCACTCAACCGTGTGATGATGGACGGCGAGCTTGCTCATTAGACAGCTTCTTTCCAGTGCTGATGGGACAGCCCGCTAGTCGCGATCATACCTGGTGTGAGCTGATAGACATCCTACAACTTTGTGGGGCATGCAGGCAGTCGCACGTGCTGTGATGGTGTGGTTGCGAACGATGCGCAGCGTCAGCGGGCCATGGCTTCTGCTTCTGGCCTTTACTGTTGTAGGTGGGTTCTAACTGCTTATCCTGCAATCAGTGGCTGTGCATGTCATACAGCACGCTTCAAGCATGTTAGTATCTTCAGCTGCATTCGCTACAGATTGTGGCGTGCTTGTAAGCATCGTTCTCAACCCTAGCAAAATAGAAACACTACAGCCTGACCATCTGCACGTCAGCTACCAACCGCCATTCAACAGGCCTGACCTTGGCTGCTGCTCTCAGACTTACAGACACTGTTTCTGCCCGGCATAACGGCACATTCATCAGACTGCAGTGCAACTGCGCAGCCAGCATCTTACCGCCAACCCTGCCGCGGTGTTGGTGATTTGCTGTTGTCCCCATCGCAGGTCTACGTCTCCATGCTGGCGCAGCAGCAGCAGCAGAAAGCCCTGCAGCTGTCAACTCGGTCCCGGTTCTTGCTGTGCAAAATCTCGACGGCGTTAACAGTGGCTTGGTGGATAACCTTTTCACACTTTCCAGAAACAGCAGCGAGCAGCTCACATCAGGCCAGGTAGGTATCATGTGCTTTGAATCTCCAAGGCAGCGCAGCATTCCCCACAGCCTTGACAACTGACGCCAATGATGTGGGTGTGGCTCCTATCACATGCAAGAGCAGCAGACGCTGGGGTGCAAGGAAACCTGTCGCTAGTGCTATGTCAGTGTTGCTTCAAACCAAATTCGACGTCATAAGCTCGTGAAAGCAGCTGCACTCCTGTTGTAGAGTACAGCCACCCTTAATGCACCTACCCGTCATCTGCATTGATCACCATAAGCAGCTCCCACATTGGGCAGGCAACATAGTAAAGTCCTTCCACTATGTGACATTGTCATCTGCCGGTGTTGCCCTTGCTGGTGCAGAACCCTGCCTTGAAAATCATGAGCATGTTTGTGCCTGCTGCGACAGTGTTTGTTCCATCAGATGAGGTGAGCTGTGCTATGGTTGAGTGCTTAGTGTAAGCTGGTGTAAGTTGGTATCTGTGTCTGTAGTGGTGGACTTCATACAACACAGCCTGCACACCACCACAGCCAAAGTGCGCAACTGCATGATATGTGGCGTTGCAACCAGCAGTGTCACAGCAGTGCGAGACCATGGTCAGCAATGCGAATCTTGGCAACCTGCAGACTGCAGGAGCCTATAGCAGATCAAACCGAGCATCTGGGATGACAAATGTCTGCCGGTCTGCCAGGTCACTGTGACAGTCCGCATCAGGGGTTACCAATCCCTTTATATGTCTGTGTTTGGCTGCCTATGTAGGCACTAGGTGCCTTTGCATCAGCAGTAGGGTCCTCATATACGTCAAAGAACCTGCTGGATGCCTTCACAGCCAGTCCCCAGCAGTTCTGGACCCTGATGGCTAGTCAAATCATCAATGGCACAACGCTTGTACCCAAAGACTTCTTAGCTGGCAAGGGGTACACGGCGCTTAGTGGGACTCAACTTGTGCTCAGCAAACAGGGCGGCACTGGGTGAGTTGCAGCTTGAGTGTTGTTTGCTGCATCCCAGCTGCAGTCTTAGGTGATGTTCGGTTTGGTGACAGCTATGCATCAGTGCTGCTGCTTAGTGGCTTCTGCAAATGCATCCATCCTGAAGGAGGTGTGAGTACTTGCCCGTGTGCAACTCCGCCTATGCTGCAATGTCCAGGGCTTGTCAGTTGGTATCTTCCTGCAGTGCAGTATGTCCTGCTGTTCAATACCATACATTGGCTTGTGCTTGTCCAGTGTGCATCACCTGACTCTCTCATCACTGTCTGTTGTCAACCCCCTGTGCTGGGATACCGTTGTCTGCCAGGCCGTGGATGATTAATGATGTTGCAGCAATCAACACCAACTACATCATGGCAGGCAACACAGCGCTGTATGCCGTCAGCAGGTTCACCACAGCACCAGATCCAGCAATCTGGGCCCCCCTGCTGGCCGCAGTATCAGCAGCGCCGTCACCAGCACCAGCAGCTGCAGAAACAACTGCCAGCCCTGCACGAGTAGCGCCCAACATCAAGACAATCGGCATCAGTCTTGGGATATCCCTTGGGATAGCTCTGTTTGTCGGCATTGGGTCACTGCTGTGTGTGATGTACAGACGTCGTTTGCGCGCGGAAGGTCAGGATGCTTGGGCCGTGCACAACGCACCCACAGCGGTCATCGCTGCCGCAGCAGCGGCAGGCAACAGCCCCTGGACCCGCCGCAGACGTAAGTTCTTTGGGTTTAGGTCTCGTCGCGGTTTAGTTCCTAGATCTGCCCAGCACACCAATAGCGCTGCCACCATCAGCAGTAGAAGCACCTCTTCGTCATTTTTGTCGGGTATCAGCCAGTGGCGTAACACGGGGGCGAGCATTTGGAGCAAAAGTCCAGACGATGTGGCAATACCAATAACAGGGTCTAACTCCAATGGGGTGGGGTTACGTAACGGCGCGCTGTGTGCTGTGGGCACTGGGGCAGTTATTGCACCGCTGCCCACGCCAATTTCGGAGGGCGACAGCAGCGACGAAGATGCTGAGTCATCGCCACGTCAACATCACGCAGGCGGGCGTCACCACAAGCGTCACATGGGGCACATGATAACAGCTAGGGTTTTGGAAGGTACTGAGGGGTTAGAGAATGGCACCGCTGATAGGCAGGATTCAGGGGATGTAGAACAAGGGTTTGGAGTGGAGGGTTTTGAGCAGGACACTAGGGCAGGTGGTATGAATGGTTATGCAGCAGCAGCAGCAGCTGTCGGAGGCTCCTGGCCGCAGAATAGTGATGTAACACAGCAAGATGATCAGTATCCGCGAATATTCTCAGGCGGTCTAGCAGGCAGGCCAGGAAGCAAGACAGGCAAGGGTGCTCAATCTGTTGTTTTACCAAAAATAACAGAGGTCCGCCTGCAGACCTTCTTAGCACAATGGCAGGAGTCTGGGAGCCCGGGTGGCAGGGTTTTAGCACTGCCTATGTTTGGCATGGGTGCAGCGGGGGGTTTAGAGCAGCAACAGCTGCATGGTGCTGCTGCTGACAGTGCTGCTGACACCACTGCAAGCTCACAGCAGCAGCATGAACAGCAGCAGGCGCTGGGTGAGGCCCAGCCTGACGGCTCCAGTGTAGAAGGAGATCAGCAGCAGCAGGATCAGGCTGTCAGTCCTGAGGTGGCGGCCTTGGGCCCCTGGGCAGTAGATGCTGTGCAGGACAGCCGCACGGTGCATCACTCCCTGCTACTGCGGCAGGTGGTGCTGGATTTGGCCACTGGAAGACATCCTGTGACACAGTAAGTGTGCTTTCTTGGCTTGCTGTGTTGCCTGAGTTCTACAGTTGCTGGGTGGTGTTGTATGAATGCCGACTTCTGCCATTCAACCACCTTCACTTGTGCGGTGTCAATGCAAGTCCCAGCGCCTGCGGATTGGTGCAAACATGCATGAGGAGCTGCTGTGCCACATGCGGTTACCAGCGCTACAGCGATTCATGCTGCCTTGTTGCTACCTTATTGTTAACCTTGTGCTTTTGTTGTCTGTCTGCAGCAACTTCTGTGTTGAGGACCACCAGTCGCCATGGGCCCGCCACAACACGGTAGTACTCTTTGCACACAACAAGAACAACAACAAGCGGGCAACAATCAAGTTCTACGCACC
>NSMO01014648.1:0-14861 GCA_002588565.1 Coelastrella sp. UTEX B 3026 | reverse complement strand
ATAGCAAACCTCAAGCCCATGTGACATCACCACCACCAACTGCTGCAGAACAAACCCCAGCGCACCACCAACTGCTTGGGAGTAAACCTCAGGACTTAACCACCAATAACTGCTGCAGAACAAACCCCAGCGAACCACCAACTGCTTCAGAGTAAACCTCAGGACTTAACCACCAATAACTGCTGCAGGACAAACCCCAGCGAACCACCAAATGCTTCAGAGTAAACCTCAGGACTTAACCACCAACAACTGCTGCAGGACAAACCCCAGCGCACCACCATTTGGTTGCAACTGCTTCAGAGTAAACCTCAGGACTTAACTACCAATAACTGCTGCAGAACAAACCCCAGGACATCACCACTAACAACTGCTGCACTATGAGCACCAGGACGCCAACGACAACTGCTGCAGACAATATCTTAGGAGACCAGTCACAGCGGTCTATAAGTCAACACACAGCATGCCTGTAAGAACTTCAGCACAGTGCACCCAGCAGGTTTGTGTTCACGCAGCGAATTCTGCAGCAAAGTTTGCTGCATGGCATCGAGTGGCTGCTGCTCCAATACAGCAGAATGCAGTTAATCTATGAAGTTGAAACCGTCGTACTTTGTGCCAGGGATGCCAGCAGTTGAGCGCCTGCTCCTTTGCTGCTGTTGCTGAGCTGCAGCTGCAACATGAGCAGTTTCTTCATGTGCTGCACAGTCAGCACCAATGCCCAGTTGCCTATCAGCGTCTTCTGCCTGTTGTTCATCCCAGTCATCAGATCCCTCGTGGTGGTCACTGCTGGTAGCATCATCCGAGTTGAACTCCTCCTCAGATTCCACCTCTGCAGCTTTCCTCTTCTTGCCCCTGCCCTGCTGCGGTGGGTTCTTGCGCTGCTGCAATGCTGCTGTTGCTGCACCTCCACTGTTACCCCGCCCAGACCTGCCACGCCCCCTACCCCGTCCACGGCCACGACCTTGCCCTCTGGAGCCAGCTCCATCTGCAGAAGAACCCCTCAGCTTTGCAGCAGACCTCTTATCACCGTCCAGCTGCTTGCCGTGCTTGGCTGCAGCTGCTGCTTCTGCTGTAGGAAGCAAAGGCAGTGTGCCGTCTCCATGCTTACGTAGATCCTTAACTGCTGGCAGCTGGCCTGTTGTCACTGCTGTGCTCAAGGCGCCCTACATACAACAAGCAGGTGCAGCAGGGTAGCACACAATCAGTTGTGTGAGCAGGTGGGATCAAACACTCAGCCGTGTCCGAAACTTGATGGCTATGCCACTTCTTGGTGACTGTCTGTGGCCACAGACAGACAAGAGTGGGCAAACGAGTGCAGCACACTTGTTTGTGCAAGCCTCCAGCTAAAGACAGCAAGTACTGCATCCATCCACACCTGCTTATTACCCGCCTGTGCTATGACCAATATCAGCATACACTCAATCTGCCAGAGTTGATATGTGGCATGTGATATGCGTGATCAAGGAGGCACCCCTAGGCCTGTCACACATGGATCCAAACGGGATACACAACCTGTTCGACGCCTGTGGATGACCAACAGCAATAAAGCTTCAATTCAATCAACTGCCATTGGTGCATGTTTGTAACGGCAGTGGCCATAAACACCTACCCCGAGAAGGCTCTTCTTGGAATTTGGGGTTAAGTCTGTTCCAGCAACCAGGCTCTGCAGCATAGCTAGTGCCTCTGCCTGAGCTGCTTGGCGACCTTTGCTGACAGGCACTGCCACAGCCCCTCCAGTGGCAGCAACTGATGCAGTTGTCACCTTACCACAGTGCAGGTCTCCTGTTGCAGTAGATTTGCTGCCCCTCATTCCTGAAACAGCAGCTCGCTGCCGTATGGCTGGCTGCTGCTGCTGCTGTATGCCCTGCTGCATGTGTGTGGTGGCCTGCAGCACCGCAGCTTGTCTTGAGGCTGCTTCCCCTGACAGCTGGCCACTGATTGCACCTGCACTGTTGCTACAAGCCCCAACACCTCCACATGCTGCATTTGCACCAGCAAGAGCTGTATTGATGCTGCCACCTGCTGCACTGGGGGCTACCTGCCGTGCGCTGCTGTGTATACTAGCGTTAGCCCTGTCCTCCTGATCCCCACGCAGAACTCCCATCTCCTCAAGTACAGGCTCTGCAAAAGAATCTCCCACGCCCACACCAGATACTGGGCCTGTAGCAGCAAGGCCTTGGTTGCTGCCGCACCCCAGTATTGCTTCCTCAGCTGCTGCTAATGCTGCTTCCAGGGGATCATCGGACTCGGGACTGCCAGTACAAGCTGTTGCCCTGTCAGAAGTTGCTGCTGCACGGTCCACAGGAGCTGCTGCATCGTTGCCGCTGCCACATGATGCTGGAGCTGCTGCTGCCTGCTGCTGGCGCACTGGTGCTGCTGCTTGCTGTTGTTGCATGGAAAGTGTTGCCGTAAAGTTGAAACGGCCTTCCAGGTCCTGCATACATACCATAAGCTGAGCTTGGATCGCCTTCAGCATTTCGCTAACAGGTGATGTAAGAACTTATGAGCGCTTTCGCGGGATCTTGGCACCAATATGTATGCACACATACTTAGTCAAGTTGGGCAACATTCGAACATTGACTACTTCATTCCTTATGTGCAAACATGTGCAGTACGACCACATAAACATAACCGCCTTGGGCAACTTCTTCCACCCCCACTCACCATGCTGCTGCTGCTGCTGCTGTTCCGGCGCCATGACTTAGTGTCCTGGTGGCCTGATGCTTCCATAGCTTCCAGCATTGCCTGCTCGGCATCCGCAGCAGCTGCGACAGCCTCAGCTGCAGTAGTGGCCTCGCGTGCTGTCCCCTTTGCTGCCTGGGCTGCCAACTGCGCTGACCTTGCACCCTTCTGCTTTTGAGAGGCTGTGTACCACTTCTGAAGCTCGAGTGGTAAAGGAGGGTTGTCTTCATGCCGCTTGCTGTAGTATCGTCCATACTTCTCATGGAAAAAGTCTGCTGCCTGCTCGTCTGCTTCTTTGCCTGCTCTGCGCACATTAGCGCCCTCAGACACCTCCACGCCCAAACTGTCCTTCATCAGATTCTCAATGGACTTGGCTTGCTGTGATGCCCTCCTGCAGTAACATGGCAGGCTCACAGAACTGTCAAGGTAAAACTCTTGGCAGAGACGCAAGCAATCACGCTTGGCAGCGGGTACAGGCGGTTGCTGGAGGTAACAATGATCACTGCAGACCACCACACTCCTGTTTGACAAGCGGGCGAAGCAGTACAAGTCCAAAGGGTCTCTGGTATGCCAGAGCTGACACAACCTGACAGCATGAACAGCAAAGCAAAAAATAGTAACATAATGCTGTCAAGGGGAAACTTGTAGAGCTCAGTAGCACCAGCAGCAACAGGGATATGCTTTTACAACACACGCGGCATCTGTGCATCACATGCCCACTAATGTGCTTGACCAGTCCATGCTGAGCAGCATGTCGTCAAATTAACAGTGAGGTGTGCTAATCTCAACCCAGATGTGGCAAGTGGCAGGCAGCGCAGAAGCGCTAGCTTTGGAAGAAACACATGAATAGGTGGCTAGGTTAACTGGTGACCTGCCTGCTGTACGCTAGCTGTTTGCACCAGCCTGAACCAGCCGAAACTACCACTACTGAATGTCTCACTTTGTGATCGCCCTACGTGCATTTTGTTGGCTGCATCCTGTCCAGTTCATTAAGATCACAGTGAAGAGTTCCAGCAGCCGTTTCCACAGATGGTCGCCATCACTTGCTGTCACGCACTGTCCCTTGAAAGTGCTTGCTGTGTAGTTAACTGCTGGCAGTTTCTTACCATCCTCATCAGTCTCCAGCACCTGTCCAGGCAGCACAGGGATCACAGTCATTGCATGTAGGTATTACACCTGCACAAACACTGACATAAACACTGACGTAAACAATCATGTATGCCTTTGTGGTTGCTGCAGAGTTGCGGCCCAGGTGCTGTTTGACTTTGCCTGGCGGCGAGCTGCCATTGCCAGCTGACTGTGGGGCAGTATTCAGCTGCTGGTTCTGTTGTGCAACAGCAGCGTGCACATTGTCTGTACAACGGCATACCAGATTGCTCTCTTTGTAGCGAGGCCACATGTGCCAGAGTGAATCCAGTACATGCTTAGTACTGTCACGTCCCTCGACTTCCAGAGGGTCCGCATCTAGATCTGGGTCAGCATGTGCACTGGCCTCGGATGCCAAGGAGGCCCGCTTGCTGCTTGGACCACCTGCAGCAACAGTTCGGCACGCGTCAGGCACACAAATGCTGAAAGCCGCAACTAGATGTTACTGCACCACGAGTGTCTTGCTTCGTTCTGAGCTTGCACCACCTTTCCTGCTTGCTGCCCTGCTTCTCTTGGCCTTCTGTGTCGTTGCGTTCACTCGCAGCTGCAGCTGCAGCTTGCCGTCAACTACGGTGGAGACCATATCTGCTTTTCCGGTCTTTACTTTGTCCACTACTTTGCTCAGAGGCACCACGAGCGCGTCAGTATCAGCAAACTGAAGTTGATCAGCGTCTGCGCACCGAGTCCTCTTGCATAGCTCGTCGCACAGCTCCTTTACAATATCACTTGTAGGAGTCATTTTGTTCCCAAAGCCATTTGATGGTGATATTGTCCTGGCCTTGCACCTCAAACACTATAGACTTGATGTCACAGGCCATAGCGCATAGCTGACTCGTTCAAGTACACAAGGGCTAACACTGATCATGCATTCAGCTTCTACACAACGCCGACCGCAGTACGCTCGTCATGATGCTCAACAGTTTGTTTTCAATAGCTAAGCTAAACCCGCATGTCGCCCGAAGCTCTCTGGATGTTGCGTTCAACATGCATAACCTCTGCTATTGTGTCTGTTATATATGCTCACAGCCAGGTATCATGCCCGCGCCACAGCTTCGGCCAAACTTTTTGCGCGTGTTGAAGCTGTGGTGCCGCAGCAGCTGCTTACACTGATTTAGACCAATGGGGACCTCGAGAGTTCCCTTAAATGGGTTGAGCAGTTTAGGCGCAGCTGTTTGTTCCGACGGCGTGGCTAGCAGATGCAGCAGCAGCGGCAGCAGTCCAGAGTCTCATCAAGACACCCTAGTATCTTGCCACCGCTCTGGGTCAGTGCCAAATCCACGCACTAGACACTCATCATCAGTAGTTTTAACATAAGGCAAGCACCACTACAAACAGCGAAAACAGGGATAGCTGCAGCGCACTGTCTCCCACTGGAACTTCTCCTGCATTTGGCACCGTGCTGACCTGCAGGCAGTTGTAGCATGTCACTGCCAGCGTGTAGCTCCCACGGTGACCTCGATCTTTGAGATTTAGCCCATACAGCATGCAGTCGGTGTTCCTGCAGCTCCCATCAGGTTCCTGCTGCTGCTACGCAGTATACTGCAGTGGTAGTAACACACGGGGTGCCGTGGTGCGGCAGAGGGAAAAGAAAGATGGAAATTGGCAGAGAATGCACAGGAGGTGGGTAGATGATGACGATAAACAACGGCTCAATGAACAAACAACCAAGAGCTTCTCATACTGTAGCATCCTTGATGGCCCCAAGCAGTTGATGAGATATGACGCTGCAAAGAATGCACAGTCTGGCTTGAGCATAAGCTTCTCAAGGGTTGCAAAGTGCTCGCACTGGTTTGACAGTACAACGCAACAACGGGTGATGCTGTGCAGCTGCTTCACAGCTACTCTCGGCAGTGCCACCTGTTGGGTGCTATGTGTTCTGTGTTTGAAGTCTCTGCGCTGCAATTGGGCACTCAGCTTGCTGTTATGCGCTGACTGTGTGCAAGCAGCCAACACAGCAGCGCGCTTGCATGATCTACTGTAGCTGTCCTCACTCCAACATACCCGGCACATATCATAGGGTAGCCAACCAGGGCACATGACTAGACATCTGCTATGCTTGTTGCTGCCATGCATGTAGTCAGCGTGGTGCCGCACGTCGACCCCTGAGCATCTAGCAGCCTGGCAGAGTACTGTGCCATCTAATGGGAGTGGCTACTTGTTTGCTGCGTGGCAGGCTAGCACAGTCTGGCGTTGAGCTCTGAGGGCTTGTTTGATGAGAGGGGGGGAGAGATGAAGAGCTGATGAGATTCGCACTGTATTACATCCTGCATAATTCATAAGCAGTATCAGTTGCAATTGCTGCCCGGCAGTCAGCGGCATCAGCATGATGATGAGCAGCATCAATTGCAACTGCTGCCCGGCAGTCAGCGGCATCAGCATGATTGATGAGCAGCATCAATTGCAACTGCTGCCCGGCAGTCAGCGGCATCAGCATGATGTGAGCAGCATCATTTGCAACTGCTGCCCGGCAGTCAGCGGCATCAGCATGATGATGAGCAGTATCAATTGCAACTTCTTCCGTCCCACAGCAAGCCGCATATGTATGATTCATAAGCTGTAGCATTTGCAAATGCTGCTTTATGTTGGCGATGCGTCACAGTATGACGACCTTGTGACGTTGTGATGTGTTTGTTGGTCTGCTCAGCAGATAGCACCGTCTTTGTAGCATCTTGTATCTAGCACCCGGTAGTCTACGGTAGACTTCCCTGTACAGGTATACCTGCCTATGCAACAGCATCTGGAGGGTCATCTTGGCGTATGTTGTGTTCTGCAGCCAATGCTGTGTCCGCTTGACAGAGTCATGCAAGTGTTTGTGTCTTACGGAAGCTTTTTGTGCCTGCAAGCACAAAAATACGTCTTGTTTAGAATATATATTCCAATGGAACTTTTTCACGGCCGGCATTGTCGACAAGGGGACGTCCACCACGAATCTGCCTGAGGCTTCATCTGACTTGGGCTAGCAGATTTTGTTCACAAGTGCAGAATTGCTGATGTCAAAGCAGGAGTGTCACAACCCAATGGCATTGAATTCTGAACAACATGAATGACCAAGTCAATGCACACAGAACTATCTGAGAGTAATCAACAGGACATGTCCCCGGTGCCCTGTGCTTAAAGCCCACATGGATGCATCTAGCACAGATGGTGAAGATAGTATTAACCACAAAAGTGTGATTACACTGTCTTAAAACTGGAAAATGCAACATATGCAGTGCACCAAACATGGAACTTTGTGTTACACCGCGTGGGCCATAACTTGCATGATGTATCGCTTAAATCCATAGTGCATCAGGTAAGAAGCTCAGTCACAGCATGCCAAACAACCGTGGGAGCATGCCGTCAGTCACAACTGCCAGGCTTGCAAGACACAGTAAATGAGACTGAAACACAGTTTTGTCACAGAGTGGACTGGGCAAGTTGCAGGCCCACATACACCTGGTGTGAAGTGGCATCAATTGCAAGGGACTGGAGTTGGAATAAACTGTGCGGTACGCTGAGTCGCATGTCTTGGTCAGCTTGCCGGCTGGTTCAGATGTTCACTGATTGTCCCTCTCCCCCTAGGACAATAAGGCATTATCACAATGCCTAACGTGATGCTCGGCCTCTCAGCGCAAATTGCATCTTCTCACATTATACCTGCTGCACCCATACATATACATAGCCTGTTTGCATTGGCTCAGTCTCTTTTACATAGCTGAACATGTACACAGATGCCCCAAGCTGCTCCCAGGGACCTGACATGACGTTATTGCAGCCACACTCCACACACGATGGAGCACAATGGACTGGCGGTACGCACAAGCGGGTACTTCCTCCGTTGCTACATTCACCTGATGTCCAAACAAGCACTCACACCACTCTGATCAGGCCCGCAGATGGCCCACTCTGCTCTCACACATCTAACAATATGTTTACGTTGCCACAGTCCCTAAATCATGCTGCGGACACGAGCGATTATGCTGAATCAAACCCCTGAAGTACAGGCAGTACAACTTCACAGTTGCTGCCGCTACATGCAGCTGATGTCCAAACAAGCACTCACGCCACTCTGATCAGGCCCGCAGATGGCCCACTCTGCTCTCACACATCTAACAACATGTTTACGTTGCCACAGTCCCTAAATCATGCTGCGGACACAAGTGATTATGCAGATACTGTTGTGAATCACCACCCTCCACCTGCAGTACAACATCACCAACAAAACTCGCCATACGGAGACATGTACTAGTGCATTCGGCGACCGCCTGTGGTGAATCTGAATGGCACATATGCCACTCTTTGGCCCTGATCATAAGTATGCGTAAACAGAGGAGCTGCAACACTTTTCAGCAGCACTGGGTAATCAAGACTCTCAAATGTTTGCTCCCTGTCAAGATCCCCATTGCGCTTCTTGACAACCTTACCAAACAACACCATGTCACAAACATCCTGATCCTCATACGGTGTTGCATAGGGCAGGAAATCTACAATAGCCAGCCTCAATACAGGCTCAGCTACATCAGCTTCCACCGACAACCGCAGAAAGTACCGGACCCTTGCAACGAAAGGCCGAGGATCAGGGTCATTCCCCACCATGTAAGGCACCATAACCCAAGTCCCATCTCTGCTGCGTGATCTACTGTAACTAGTGCTAGTGCAGTAACCGCCACCAGGCAGAAAAGCCCGCTGAAACATCTGCACACCCACACCAGCCCAGTGTGCATCCCATACCTGCCACACAGCTGGTGGTAGGTTCTTCATCAGCACATCCTTCACCTTGTCCTCCAACCGCTCCCAGACATCAGGCTTCAGCTGTTGTGCCATGCCCAACAGATGGCCCTCAGCAAGGACAACACTGCGATGCACCATCTCCAGACACTCCTGACCACTGTACTCCTGCCAAGTCTGCAATTGCAGAGTGGGGTTCTTGAGGCGTGCCAGCTGTAACGCTCTGCGTAGTTGGTAGTCAGCTACCATGGTCTTCTCAGGCTCTGAGCGGGTGCGGTATTTGATACGCTGCTTGAACTCGCCAATGAGCCTTTCCACCCACAGCTCACCCTGCTCACTGGTGAGTCCGCGCTCTATCACCTGCCGCAACAGCTGGCACGCCAGGATGTGGAGGTTGAAGGTGCACAAGCTGCCATTTGACAATTCCTGCAGCACATCAGAGGTGCACACCGACTTGAATAATGAAGCCGCGGCCATTGGTTAATAGGATTAAACAACATCGCCACCTAACAGCAACAACAGCATACAGATCGTACCAAGATCCATGAGGATGGGGTGGATAGCATGCTGCCCAATGACTTAACAAAGACATCAAGAAGAGTCTAGCCGCTTGCAGTGTTGCAGCGATATGCTTATCAACACGGTCAATTAGTTCAGCTCATTACTGGCTTTGACCTTGAAAAAACAACACTGCGAGTGGAGGCGGCCAATGCATTCATACATATGACACATGCTGAACTGCCTATCTTCATCTCGGGGTTTGCTGACCTGTTCAGCCATAGCGCCATACGCCAACAGCTCTTGATGCGCTGCAACAGCCTTCAAGAGAAGTTCTGTCATGTCCTCATACTGTTGGTTGCCACTCATGTGGAACATGACAAAGCGCCGTAGATGACCAAATGCCTTCTTTATGACAGCGGGAAGCACTGGTGTTGCTTGGTTTTCACGCATGGGGCGCAGTAGCAGTGGCATGTAGCATTCCACACTGCGGGCACAATCCTCAATCTGCCAGGAGCCTTTTTTGGACTCAGGGTCCTTGAAGGGCCGATTGAAGGAGGGATGCAGCCCAATTCCCAATCCCCTGCCCTTGATAACCTTGCGTGCATCGACAGGGATTGTCGGGTGTTCCTGTATTGCAAGACCACCACCACCGGCAGCACCACCAAGTCAGTTGAGCTGAATATTATACTGAGATGTTCATTGAAGACAGAGGGTGCAGCACACAGGCACACAATCACCTGTCCAATCACCTTCCTGCATGAATACATGCGACACAATGGCACACCGTCGCATGGTTACTAGTGATGTATACCGGCACACTGAAAAACATGACCAGTACCAAACCTCAGGAACTTTACAAGAAGCTGTACTGCATGAGCCATACAATCATGCTGCTGTGTTGCACACCCACCATATTACGTATTATATAATGCGCATAGTGTGCATACAGTGGCAAGAAAATACTGGGGCACAGGCGGTAGGGTGTGAATATACCTGTTGTCCCTTGGCAAACACATGGTCCAGGAAGTCCTTATAGATGCCCAGGTAGAACGCGTGGCAGAAAGGAACAACCCAGAGCCTGTTAGGATCGACCCAGTACAGATGAAACAGTGGTGAGTAGCCCTTGAATGGGGTGTTGTCTGGTGGCTGCACCCCCTGGAGCCTGTACTGCTCAGCCACCAATGCACGTACATGCTGAAGCCTGGCTGATATGTAACGGGCTGTATCGTTCACTGCCATGCTGTATGAGTTGCCAGCCCCTAGACCGCGAACCACTGCCACCGCTGCAGCAAAACCCAAGAATCGGACGACATTGTCCACCATGGAGCCCGATAGTTTGCAGAACGGGCATGCCAGATAAGCTGTCCAGGAAGCAAGCGTGTACATTAGCTTGGCACGGGCTGGGGAGTCAGCATAGACTCCTCCAAGCACAGCATAATGCAGAAGGGCCTGGTCCGAAGGCTTGACAGTACCGGTCAGCGGGTCTCTAACTGCTGGGTGTACACGCAGTCCGTGTTCTGCAGGCACACAGCGTAGTGCAAGTATGTCCAAATGTTAATGCCTATAAAGCACCATCTGAAACGAGTGACCACCTTGTGTCATTGATTGAATACCCAGGTCATGTGATCTACACTGCTTGCGACACACAAAGTTGCTGGCAGCCATCAGCAGATCAATAGAGTTCCACTTGCTCAGGCACCACAACCGCCACTACATTCCATTGGAGCATAAGTTGCTGCCCAACTGCATGACGACACATTGTGTAATTTGAAGAGACTCAAGCACACACCTGCTTTTCCTGCTGCTGCTGCTGTGGAGTGCAGAGCTTGCGCTCCTGAAGTTACAGCCTCACGAGTCCCTGTGGCATCCTGCACTGCTGCTGTGGCATCCTGCACTGCTGCTGGTCTGTTGGCTGCATGTGGTAGCTGCAGTGCTGGTGCGGGTGAAGGCTGTTCTTGGCTTGCTTGCTCTGCTGTGACTGGTTGCGGGGGTGCTAAACGCCTCAGTGACTCCACAATGGGGCGTAAGAACGCATCCATTACCTTTGGCTGACAGGGACCCTCCACACACATGACAAGTTTGTGCCACTCTCGACGAGCTGAGGCCCCGTTCGGTAAGCAAGCAAACCTGTAACATCAACGAATACAGCAGTGCCAACCACCGTTTGACTCTGCTTTTGTCTTGAGACCGGCTGTATATGTGGACTCAGCTGGCAAGCAAGTGGCACAGAGCAAGTAGTGTAAGAACACATTATTGCAGCAAACAGAGGCTCATAATATTCAGCACACCCGCACAGGAAGGACGTTGACACCTCAGGATTTATGAGGCTAGTGGACACAACCTGACGAAATGCAAGGCCCACTGCAGCTCCAATGACCATGCCATTATCTTACCTCATAAACATAAGCCCAGTGTCATGTTGCACGAAGTGATGAGGTTGGCCAAAATCAAACCCAAGCTCAAGAACACCGCTCCCTGGCTGAATCACCACGCCACCAGTAGCAGTGTTCAGCTTCTCAAAGTGTACTGAGTTCCAGTAGTTGCCAACCACCTTGACCTTCTCGGCCATGATCATCTCAACAAAGTCAGGGTCCATCATCAGCTCGCGGATCGACTGTTCAGGGTTGATAAACCAAAACCTCTGCAGGACAGTTGCCACCAGCGGGCCTGTGCCACAGGGCCAGCCCAGAGAAAAGGACGACAACCTGTGGCGCAGTCCCACAAAGCAGGCAGTCATGAGTGACTGGCAGCAACCAGCTGGACCACTCACCAGTGTGTCGTGAACATCAAAGAACGAGAATCTACACTTGCAGTACGAAGAAGACTGTTGGCAAGTGATGTGTGTGTGCCTCAGTGACCTGATATGCACTTCCTGTCTGGAGAAAGCATACACAACAGCTACTGTAGGGCAGAAAGTGGCAACATGCAAGCAACGCAAGGTGGTACTCACGCGCACAGGCACTAGCTTGCCCATAACCCGCTTGAAACGGGGACCTTGGCAGGCACTGCAGCAGTCCTTTTCATGCTTCTCCCAGTCAGATCGGGGTGTTGGTGACCATCCAGTGCAGCCAGTTATGCAGGAATGCCACTCAACCTCACTAATGGGCTGCACATCCAGGATCTTCTTGATGATGTAGTCAGTCCTCGGCAGTGTGTGGCCCTGCAAGAGTCAGTGAGTGCACATCGTGATAGCTATTCTTAGTTGCTATTGTTTGCCAACAGCTGCAAATCCCCCAGCTGCGTGCCCACCTCAGAGCCATGAGAGAAAACATGTCAAATGAAGGCACACCAGGTTTTGCAAGAGAACCTGACCAGCTGGTCTGCAGAGTCCACACGTAACAGTACTACACTAGTATAACTGCCCCTAATACAACTGTATAGGTCAGGTGGCTCTCATAAAAGAACTGGAGCTGACGTACGAACCTCCGTGAGCGCTCACCTCTGGCAGCAGCAACTGTGACAGGATGCCCAGCAAAGACCGGAATGCCGCATCCTTGAGATGGTAGTCCTCTTTCCATGCTGCCAGCGTGTACGTAGCTTCGTAGCCACTGATTTTGGCTCCCTCATAGAGTGGCACGCTTGGATTCTCCTGCCACCATGTGTGAAGGGGGATTCCATGAGGCATTTCATAGGGATGGGGCTGCCCCTTAGCACTCTGCTGCTCTGGTGACCAACGGAAGGAATCATGTTGCTGTGACTGCTGCTCTGGTGACCAGTAGAAGGCATCTTCCTGCTGCCGTGGTAACTCTGCATCTGCTGGATCCGCTTGCATGGCAGTTTCATCATCATCACTAATGAGATCAGATGTTGCTGCATCGGCATGAGCCCATTCACTGTCAGTCATGCCACCATCACTGTAATCATCGGAGGCTGCATCAGCTGCCTCTAACAACTGTCTGATGACATCCTGCTGCTCAGGTGCAAGCTGTTGAACCTGAGATTCCACATGCGGCTGCAGAGGTCTGCTGCCTGCAGCACCAGCGGCTGCATCCGCTTCTGATTCTGCGCTTGCTCCTGCCACTGCTTCACCAGACATCTGCAAGGATGCTGCAAGAGCAGCCGCTGCTGCAGCAGCAGCCTGCAGGTCTGCTCTTGCTGCTTCGGCGAACTCTGTTTCATTGGCAGAGTCCACTGCTGCAGCAGCAGCTAGCGGCACGCCTGCTTGGCTGCCTCCTGTTATTGCAGAACTGCCTGCGTGCGCTGCACCTGCTGCTGGGATATCCAGTCCTTCAACCACTTCTTCAGGCTGGGGCCCAGCCTGAAGCCCATCCACCATGCCACTGACCTCACCAAGTACTGCTGCTGATGCATATGCAGGTCCCCCATTCAGAAATTCGGGTGCAGCTATCTGTTGAAGATCATCCTGTATTTCTTGAGGGTGCAGATCATGCTGGCTCTGGCGCTGCACGAGGGCTGCAGTTGATCCTGCACCTGCTGCTTGCTGTCGTCGTCTGATGCTAACAGATGCTGGGGCCCGATATGCACCTGCAGCAGGAATCACTCAAATAAGCATAAAGGTATACATATCATATTGATCGACGGCGCATGCGGGCTCCCTACCACCGTTGCGTCGGCACTTGCCATCTCCGTGATGCTGGTACCACGCGGACCGCTTACGGTTGTCCCATTGCTTACATTCATTACAGTATGTTTCCTCAACACCTGGTAAGGACGGACATGATCGCTTTGGGGCTGTCCTGAAGTTCAAGACAGGGCGGTCCTTATCTTCATCCATTGACAAGTGTCCGCGCCTCCTAGCATCTAAAGTGAGTGCAACTTACTCCAACACAATTGCAGCATGCATGGCCTTCAGCGTGCGTGACTGTGGTGGTTACAGCAGTCATGAGGTACACACATGTCGTCTCGCCTCCTGACCGATGCATCTGAGCAGCCTATACAGGTCAGTACCCCAGCAGTATATGGCATGTGCGTCTGTGAGCTGCAGAGCACTGCCACAAGCCGCGCACCCATGCTCCCGCTCAGCAGGTGGCCTACATTTCGTCTCATGCCTCAGGGACTGACGTTCAACACCCCCATATTGTTTATGCAGAAAGACAGGCACTTGTTGACAGCAGCTGTCAACACCCTAAAGAATGTCCACTTGTACTGCTGGACACGTGGAGACAGGCACTGGACGCGATCGTTGACAGTGGACAATAGCTGCTGTGACTGGACACGCTGTGGACGTGAAAAGACTGCTGTGTGGACACGCATCAGTGCGCGCTGGACAAGCTGGACAAGCTTGGTGGACAAGCTGGACAAGCTGGACAAGCTGGTGGTGATAGCAGCTGGTGGTCATAGTGGTGGCTTAAGCAGGGTTACTGACTTGTACCTAGCTAGACAAAGGAGAATGCCTAACTAGACCTAGAGGGACAAAGGAGAATGTCCAACTAGGGCACACCACATGCTGGGCCGTGCTATCACAACTTAACTAGTGGCGGCGTGGCGCCAATCAACTAGTGGCGGCGAGGCGCCAGAACTAAATGATGGCGTGGCATCAGTACTAAAGGCGGCGAGGCGTCAGAGGCGGCGAGGCGCCATACTAACTAGTACATGCAAGGCACAAGTGATAAGCAAATACGAGTGACTAAGCAAGCATGACTACACAAAGCAGACTATACGACTCAGAGCAGTAGTACTATAGATGCAACTAGCCAAAAGCTGAGGTGAGCAAAAGCAAACATAGCATATGATACAAGCACTACTTTCTGGCGGGCGGTGGTGGTACAGGTCTCTTGTGTGGGTGAGGTGCAGGTATGACAGTAGCATCAAAGTGTGGGGCCTTGCTGACAAGGTGTTGCCTGAAGGTACTGTATGTAGACCACTGC
>NSMO01014647.1:0-14875 GCA_002588565.1 Coelastrella sp. UTEX B 3026 | reverse complement strand
CTGAGTTATCTCAAAGTGCAGGGTGGCAGTAGTACTTGTACGGAATGTCCTCCTGTAACGAATATTGCTTCTTGTACATTTGAGCACTTGCTGATACACCGCTGCTGTGCCTAGCACCCTGCAACTCATCACCAACTACAGCTACCAACGTTGTTAGCACTCAAGACACACACCCCGGCAGCTTGTTTTGCTTCTTTTGCTTGTGTTTGTAGGGTGGCAGTATCACTTGTATGTGTGAGCACCTGCTGACACACCGCTGCTGTGCCTAGCACCTTGCAACTCAGCACTCTCTACAGCTGCTTATGAGAAGGGCTCACAGTTGTCGGCACTTCTCACAGTTGTAAGCACTAACTCAAGACCCAGACACACTGCCAGATGGAATCTTCTTATGCATTGATTGTTGTGCTTGTGTTTGTAGGGTGGCAGTATTACTTGTATGTGTGAGCACCTGCTGACACACCGCTGCTGTGCCTAGCACCCTGCAGCTCATCACTCTATACCGCTACACACAAGAAGGGCTCACAGTTGTCAGCACTTCTCACAGTTCCCAGCACAATAAACTAAGACCCACACATACTGCCAGATAGTATCTTGACATTCTTATGCATTGTTTGTTGTGCTTGTGTTTGTAGGGTGGCAGTATTACCTGTATAGCCCTTACCGCCATACAGCTACTTTATTTTGGAGAGAGGGAAGTTACAGTGGATACTTCACCATCTAGAATGGTACTCTTCTACTGTACCCAGCACCTTGCAACTCATCACTCTCTACTACTACCAACGTTCTAAGCACTTACTCACAGTTTCAAGCACTTACTCAAGACCCACACATACTGCCATGGAATCTCTATATGCATTGTTTGTTGTGCTTGTGTTTGTAGGGTGGCAGAACCACCTGTATAGCCCTTACCGACACACCCCCCTCCTGTGCCTAGCACCTTGCAGCTCATCAATCTTCATGGCTGCCAACGTGTTGAGCACTTACTTGAGGCACACACCCTGGTAGCTTAAGATTGCATTGTTTGTTGTGCTTGTGTTTGTAGGGTGGCAGAATCACTAGAATGGCCCTCACTGACACACCGCTCCTATGCCTAGCAACCTGCAGCACATCAATCTTCATGGCTGCCAACGTTTTGAGCACTTACTCGAGACACACACCCTAGTAGCTTTAGATGGCTTTGCTCATTGTCCTTGTGTTTGTAGGGTGGCAGAATCACCTGCATGGCCCTTACCGACAGCCCCCTCCTGTGCCTAGCACCTGGCAGTTCACAAATCTCAACAGCTACCAACGTTGTTAGCACTCAAGACACACACCCCGGCAGCTTGTTTTGCTTCTTTTGCTTGTGTTTGTAGGGTGGCAGTATCATTTGTATGTGTGAGCACCTGCTGATACACCGCTGCTGTGCCTAGCACCTTGCGACTCAGCACTCTATACCGCTACTCACAAGAAGGGCTCACAGTTGTCAGCACTTCTCACAGTTTCAAGCACTTACTCAAGATACACACGTACTGCCAGATGGAACCTCTATGTGCATCATTTGTTGTGCTTGTGTGTTTGTTGTGCTTGTAGGGTGGCAGTATCACTAGAACGGCCCTTACTGACACACCCCTCCTGTGCCCAGCACCTTGCAGTTCATCAATCTTTATGCCTGCCAACGTTTTGAGCACTTACTGGAGACATACGCCGTGGTAGCTTTAGATTGCTTTGCTCATTGTCCTTGTGTTTGCAGGGTGGCAGAATTACCTGTATGGCCCTTACTGACACACCCCTCCTGTGCCTAGCACCTTGCAACTCATCAATCTTTATGCCTGCCAACGTTTTGAGCACTTACTCGAGACACACACCCTCGTAGCTTTAGATTGCATTGCTCATTGTCCTTGTGTTTGTAGGGTGGCAGAATCACTTGTATGGCCCTGACTGACCACACCCCTCCTGTGCCTAGCACCTTGCCGTTCATCAATCTTTATGGCTGCCAACGTTGTGAGCACTTACTTGAGACACACACCCTGGTAGCTTTAGATTGCATTGCTCATTGTCCTTGTGTTTGTAGGGTGGCAGAGTCACCTGCATGGCCCTTACTGACACACAGCTACTGCTGGGCACGACAGCAGCCACACTGCAGCAGTTTGATCTGTACAGCGGCACACAGCAGCTGATCACGAGGTGTGAACGAGCTGTCACTGCACTGCTGCCACAGCAGCAGCAGCAGCATGGGATTGAAGCTGGCGACTGGAGTGTTATTGTGGGACTGGCAGACGGACAGGTGGGGGGCAGAGGTGACGGCTGGTATTATAGGGCACACAGCAGCAGCAGCAGCAGTGGCAGCAGCAGCAGGAGTGGCAGCAGCAGTGCGCAAGATATAGGGGTCAAACCCCGTTCTGTGTGCTCTGTGGTGGACAGGAACATCTGTCTGTCATGCATTGGGTCCCCAGATTGGGCGCTGTAGCATCTGCAGTACAGCATTTGCAACACTCCTATGATACTGCTATGTGTGTATGCTGTGTTTGTAGGTGATCTGCAGCTCATGCAGCACGGGGCAGCAGTTGTGGAAGTTGCCAAACAGATATCCAGCCAGAGTTATAGGCTTGAACATCACGCAGAAATCTCAACAGCAGCAGCAGCGCCGCTCCCAGCAGCAGCAGCAGCAGCCCAAGGCACTGATGCAGCAAAAGCCTGCTAGAAAGTGCAAGCACCATCAGGATCAGCCGGTTCTTCTGGCCCAGGGCCGACAGCAGCAGCAGCAGCAGCAGGAGAATATGCTGCTAGTGTTGAATAGTAGATCACAGCTGATCAGCTGGATGTTGCCTGAGCCCCAGGCTGGCAGCAGCAGCGGCAGCAGTGTTGGGGTCAATCCAGACAGATCTAGTTTGTGGCCTGTAGCTGTATGTAGTTTGCAGGATAGGCAGCCAGGAGCTGTGCGTAGCACTGCTGCTGCTGCTGCTGGCAGCAGCACATGCATGGTTTGTCCGGAGTTTGGCAGCAGTTGTGTGTTTGTCGGCAGCAGCGACGGCAGCATAGCAGTAGTGGATGTTGGCGGTTGTATCGGTGGCAGCAGCAGCAGCAGCAGTGATTCTGGTGCAAGATCTGTTGGAGATAATGTGAGAGATCCTGCAGTGTCTGACAGGGCCATGGGAGCCGCAACAGCACCAGCACACGCACACGCACACAGTGGTGCACATGATTTGCAGCAGGACTCGCTACAACGTACATGTGACTCAGGACACAGTGGTCATGATCAGGATACGCAGCAGCAGCAGCAGCAGCAGCAGCAGCAGCAGCATAAGACAGTTATTACCCACAGTATCAGCTGTGAATCTGGGCTGGGGCTGCAAGTCGTTAGGACTTGTTCACTTCAAATACTCTCCGGTACATTAGCTCAGAGGCAAGCGGCAACAGCTAGCAGGATCAACAGTCATGATTTTGCTGATGATTGCAGCACATACAGATTGGCACAAAAGGGCAGAGACATTAGCAAGTTGGTTGTTTCTGGTGCCGAGAGACATTGGAGCAGCAATTCAATCGATGTTGGTGTCAATTGTATTGTGTTTACTGGGACGGGCCAGCTGATGGTGGGGTTGAGTTCAGGATATGTCTGCTTGTTGAGGTTTAAGCAGGCTCTGCAGCTGCTTTGAAACCCTATGTGATTAAATTACAATATGGCTCTGCAGGTGCGGTGAAACCCTGTGTAATTGAATCAAGCAGGGCATGACAGTTATGATCGCAGAGCCTCTGAGAAGGTTTGGAACTCAGCTCATGCAACGTTGTGTAGCCCCTATGTTGCATGCGTCTAACCAGCCTTCAAGGCTGGAGGCAGGCTACCTCCAGTATGTAGGAATTACCGCGGGCTCTTGGTCAGCCGCACTGCACCCGCTAAGCCAGGATTACATCCGTGGCTTGTAGGGTGCAAAACGTGGCGCAGACGACGTACGGTAAGCTATCATGAATCATGGTACCCTGCTACCCATGGCCTGAGCCGCTCAGGATGATCTGTGCGGCTCGGCCGGCGTGGCAGCAGCTGCAGAATGCAGACAGGCTGCTGCGGGGTCGCTCGTTGTGGACTCCGCCGCGACAATCGTATCAGTAGGATGCAGCCTCATCCAAGTCTGCTGTAAATACATTACTGGTGTGTCGAACGCACGGTGTGGCGGTCTTGGCGGGCCGGCGGACAGTGTTGCCGTTTGCGCATCCAAACAGACCGAGCTGCACACCGGGCGAGCACCTCGCTCACGTATCGTACATGCCGTATGCCAGGCTAGCCGACTGCCATCTGCTGCAACTCTCCTACCACCCGATTTGCCTCTTCTAGATCAGTAAACACTGTCTGTTTGCATCCCAGCTGCAACTCTTGCTGGTTTATGCCTGCAGCAACTTCCCCCAGCTGCTCTATTTGCTGCTGCCAAGAGGCTAGCTTGTCGGATGTCACTGCTAGTCCCGCCGCTGAGCTGTTGAGCCGCTGCGCCATGGATGCAACCTCCAGCTCCTTCAGAAGCTCCTGTGACAGGCAGTCAAACGGCGTTATGCAAGGTCAACTGGAGTGATGAGACAGCCTGACAACGTCTCCTTGCCTTCTGTCCTGCATGCGATGCGCTTGATATTGTCCAGCCTGCATGGACAACTGAGGCCCACTCCTGCACTATATCATAGTACTCTTTCTAAGGCTTGATCTACAGCATCGCAGGCCTTGTACATGCCCACAATATTCTGGATACACAGTGTGCGCCTGGCTGGAAGACTCATAACAAGGAAATTTCCTTTAAAGCCCAGCAAAGCAAGCAGTAGCTAGCATTTGTGTATAGTTTCTCCGACAGGAAACTGTGCTCTGCACCAGAGTACAGATCCCTTGCACATGTGCCAAACAAATTAAAGAAAGAAAAAGAACGAGCAAAAAAGGTCTTCACCAACCTGCATTTTCCTTGCAAGCTCCTTTGCGTGCCTGTCTAGCAGAGCTACCATACCCATGTTCCTGCTGTCAATGAAGGCCATTGCTGCTGTCAAAGCACGGTTGAACGAACGGATAGCCTCCTTCAGGTCATCTAACAACACCTGTACAGGCAGGCAGCACAACATCACATTGCCGAAGCTTCATGGTGGGGACCCAAGGTATAACGGGAGCATTCCAGAACTGAATGTCCTTTATGGGATCTTAGCCACTTCAGTAGCCACCCTGCAACATTAGGGACTGACCAACACCTGTGCTGCCGTGGCATTCAAGTTTGCGTACATGTTCAGCAACAAGGGCTCTCAGATGTGCTTTATTCACGTCTGTGACGCTACAAGTCATGAGCATTGCCTGACCTCCCAGTGAACTTTGCACACAATCTGAAACAGCAGTGTGGAAGACTATATGCAGCATGCCTTGAGCTGCAGCTGCTGTTTCACAAGTAACATCAATGATATCCCCAAGTCAGTGGCTGGCCCAGGCTCGGATCCAACAGTCACCTGGTCAGTGTGTGGCAGCTTGCCAGCATCAGCTGGCCCCCAATCCGCTGCTGTTGAGTACATATCCTGAACTTGGGACGGCCTGAGGCTAGCAAGGTTCTCTCGGGACTGCCAGATGTCTTTCACCTTCAACTTGAACACTATGAAATCAGCTAGCTTTGACGGTTGTGGGGCGAGATCCCTGCAGTCAAGGAAAATAGGGTGAGCATCTTGGTGGAGTCTGCATGTTACATGTGAAACTTGTCCATTTCCCGGGAGCCACAAGTCACATTGCTGGTATGAAGCATCTATCGAGTGCTGTCTTTGACAGCGGAACTTAGAGGCAAAGGGAAGCAGCTGCCCTGTCTGGCAGCATGTGCTATTGTGTATGCATTCTTTCAATGTGGCCATTGTGACACCACCCGGCCAGCTGCTGCACATAGGAGTGCATGTTCCATATGACGTCTGAATGCATGGTCCTGGGTATGTGATTCGGAAGTTGTGAACAGCTTACCACTAACAGCAACCACAAGCCAAAAAAAGGCCATACAACACACTTGCAGCGGGGGGCGGTAATGCTCAATACTTGACAAATGGGTGCAGCTGCGCTATAGTAACATGGTGCTCAGTCCCAGCTGCACTGACTACCACACATAAGATACACCACAACCGCTGCACTCACAATATTACAGTAAACCAATCGCCAGGCTGCTACAATTAGCAGTACGTGTGTTCTTACTTGACCAGTGTGTGTAGCTGTGCCATGATGGCATGACACTCCCTCCGCGCTGCACTAACAAGCATCATGGCAATAGTAGCTTGAGCTGATGACAGCTTTGCCATGTAGGTGGTCTTCAGGAATGCTGTCTGCAGCTGCAGCATACCAACTGACTGGTTATCCAGCACTACCTGCAACTGGGCTTGCCACTCCCTGCAGGACAAGCCACATACAAGTTTGCCGTTTCGCATGCCACCGCTATCGCCCAAGGGGTTGCACTACTCAACGGTGCAAGTGCGTGAGTACCCACAGTAACATGACTGAGGCAATCACTGGCAGTAACTGGCAGCCGATAGCAATCACAGCTGGCGCCTGTCCAAGCAATTGGTACAATATAGCCCCACTGACTGCGCACTATATGGATTTCAATCACGTGCTAGAAGCACAATCTGGCGTACAATCTGGACATCTCATGACATGCCTGCCTTTTCTGAGACAGTAGCTGCAATCAAAATGAGATCCACCAACTTGCAATATCTGCAGCTGATGTTAACATCAGCTGCAAACGCTGGCGTACAGCAGATCAAGCACCTGGCACATGCATAAGGCATGTATGTACCTGAGCAGCAACATATCCTTGCGCAACTGAGCTACTGTATGCTGCTTGGCCTTGTAAGCAGCTGGGTCCCACATGCGGGCAAAGCTCAACAGCACTGACAGGTCAGCCAGTGCATCAGTCACCACGGATGTCTCACGGTAGCTACGCATGACCTGCGGGTGCAGATGCACAAACACCCTGTACCTGTAAATTGACTTGACATGGTTGTGAGAACTGACTTATACAAGACCGGCAGACCTTTGCTGTGAGAATGCGAACTTCCTGCTCAATGCAGAAGGACCTATTCAACCATGGGTTGCTCGACAAACCTGTGCAGCTGCCGTAAACGAACAACCATCCTGACACAAGCTGTGCATGAGAACGGACGCATAACCTATCAAGGCAGATGCACAAACACCCTGCACCTGTAGATTGACTTGAGATGGCTGTGAGAACTGACTTATATAAGACCGGCAAACCTCTGCTATGGGAATGTGCATTTTCTGCTCAATGCAGGATCAATTCAACCGTAGTTTGCTCAACAACACTGTGTGCAGCTGCACTGAACCAACAACCATCCTGGCACAAGCTGTGCAAGAGAACGAATGCCTAACATATCGATTGTTAGACTATTGTAGGTGGCTGTCATTTCCATTAGTGCTAGGTCCACCTGTTGGTTTATGTGCACAACTCTAGCACCAGTTCCTGTACAGCCATGTCGCTGGACTAATCTCACATGTGTTATTACTCAATGATGAGATGCATCCCATATGGCTGAGGATGAAGTGCCAGCCTGATGGGGAGCAAGGCTGAGATGCATCCCATGTGGCTGAAGATGAAGTGCCAGCCTGGAGTTATTCAAAGCTAAGAATCTTCCCATATGGCTGAGATTGTAGTGCCAGCCTGTACCTGCTGGTCCATAGACCTTCTCAGCAGCCCAAGGTTTTGATCCCCGACCATCATCAGCAATAGCATGCCACCTTCACCGCCCTGATCATTGTCCTCAAGAAAAGCTGGTAAGGGTATCTGTCCGGGTACTGCTGCCGGCTTGCCTGTGAGACATGAGACACAAAGGCAACAATTGCAGTCAGCAATAACATTTGGGAAATACCTGACGACTGTCAGAAGCACACCATAAACTGTGTGCATAGGTTCTGCTCTGCAGAAAAGGCAATCATGCACACAAAGCATACCAAAGCCAGGGATGGATGCTTTGGTGTGCTTCCAGACCATCAAGCCAAAACAGCCCACACACAGCAAAACAGAATGGCACACACAACAAAGATCAAATCTGATGCAGCTTTCAAGCGCTGGGTGCCCACCTGCTGCCAGTGTTGCTGCTATGATGCCTCCAGACATGGATGTCATTGTCTCCCGCATACCTCCACCTCTTGCCCCACTAGCCGATGTGCCAAGTCCACTCCTGGGCAGTGGCCGTACAGGGTCTTCAAGCAGAGCAGCCAGGGAGGGGTGTTTCAGTGGCCTTGGTGCTGCTTTCAGGATGTACACTAGATGCTCAAGGATGTCCTTTGAAAGGCCCTACAAAACAAAGATTTGTTGGCAAACGGTGATCTTGGCAAACAAACAAGGAACAAGGACAGTGCTAGTACTAGTGCTTTGTATGATCCTGGTGGCGGCAATCGCATCTGGCTCATGGTCAGGTACTGCTTTGAGCTCGTATGTCAAGAGCTCAGGCTATCACTCTTGAGAAGTCTGGAAGTCCTGCAGATGTTACCGTCAGCAGTGTTACACAGTCATTCTGCCAATGATGGATGTTTCTGTGGCCTGGATGCTGCCCTCAGCATACACAGTGTGTATGATTGGCATTCATGCTGCAAATATGATAACCTGGACGCCGGAGACATCAGCAAGCACCAAGTGCAGGTAATGGCACATGCCGGGCAATATTTGGCTTATATGCAGCAGTGCTTAGGGTTTCACAATATGCATAAACACAGTTTGCCTGCATTGTGATGCAGCCTATGGCTAGCGTGCAGCCTCAGGCATATAGCAATGCATCTTTTCCATCCCCTTCCTGGACCATGTGTGAAGAATGTGTGAAGAATAGATGCAGAAGCACCTTGTTTTGCAGCAGTTTGGTCTTAGCTGCTGCGCTAGCATTGGGGGCAACATTCAGCAACAAACCTGATAACAGGCACAGCATGACAGTAGGTCATATGGGCCCCACCCCGTACCTTCAACAGCTCCTCCATGCTGGGTCCAAGTGTGACACATGTTGGCGCCAGCAGCAGGTTGACTATCAGAGCATTATCTGGTGACTCTAGGTGCGCCTTAAGACCAGAGACAGCTCCAACAAGCAAGTCCAGATAGCTCTGCAATTGAGACACAGCATTTGAACAGCAGTACAAGCGACGCCTCACTCAGAGTATATGGCAGCCATCTCTCACACTCGTTTGGACAGAAGCAGGGCTATCAACAACGCCAACCGCCCGTGATCACACCAACAAGCTAACACGGGTCAAGGTGCATGGGATAACCCAGCAGCCGTCGACAGCCTCCCGAGCATGCAAGGGTGATAGTTAGTGAACATTTGTGCTTGTAGAAAGCTGCAGGATTCATCTTTCAACTGTGAGAAAGAGTACATGATGCTAATGGGTGAGTGTGCATGTGAGAGGGAAAGGTCAGCTTTGATGCGCACACCTAGTCAACACTCTGGACATACCTGTAGAACGTGCAGGCCCAGCAGCCTCAGAAATGCGGGCAACCTCTGAAGGTCATACAGGGCAGCTGCATGTTTGGCTGCAACAGCAGCCCGCTCAGCACATATCTGTCAGCAGACACAAGTGCAACAGAAACATGTCACAACATTGAGACCTTCGAACACCACATCGATGACAACATGTATACTGCTATGGAAGGCAAGCGCAGAATGCCGTGGCTGATTAGTGGTTGCATGGGCATCCGCTGCAAGGCAGCCTGAATACCTCTGCACTGCAGAAGCTTGCAGCAGGACCACCGCTAAGACCCTGCAGCAAGTATGCTGGTACCCTGCTTTCTGCACAAAAGCTTGCTGCTCCGACAGAAAACCATCCTATCAGCCCCACAGCAGCAAACACCTTGATTGGGCTGAGGCCCTGTGCTGCTCCTGATGATGGGTCCTTGTTGTACTCATTAAGCTCCCTGCGCAGTAGCTGCTCTGCTGTCTGCAGTCTGATGGCCATCTGCTCGACTTCTGAGATGATGCTGGCTATAGTGCGTGCGATCATGGGTGCTAATCGTGACCTGCAGTAGGAATGCAGAACGAGCTTCGGTAGCAGTGCTGCTTACAGTAACTGACTTGAAGTGCCGTTGGATGCAGAAAGTTAGCAGCAACATGGGACCTGCCATGTGAGGGTCTCACTTTACCTCGCAGGTCGATGCACTACTTACTGCAAACACTGCTTTGCAGGTGCTGGCATGAAGCCAGAGCCCGTCTCAGTGGCACTGCACAGCAGCGTACTTACAGCTGGTACTCCTGCTGGGTCTCTACCAGCGTTTCCAGCTTGTACAACCCAGATGGCATAGGCTCCAGCGCTCCGGCTTTCTGTACAGCTGCCAGCTTGCTTCTGGAATCGTTGAGCAGTTTGAGGTAAGGTGGCTTTAGGATGAGCAACTGCTTGGCTAGCTGTTGGCGATTGCGTTCGTAGACAACGCGCCTGACATTGGCATGCCACCTGCAGGACAGCAGGCCCAGCTACAGTTGACTGCTGCAATACAACAGCTTACAGGGCAACTGCCCATCACACTGATGCTGTACCACTAGCGCTGTAAGCCAGCTCCTGATGCTGTTTAACGTTGTGCACGCCAGCAACACCTGGCAGCGAGGCAGCTCCATATCAACGCCAGTGCTGCTCTGCATTGCTTGGCAGCTAGACTGCAGCCCTGCTGACTCCTCAGGTGTGATGATGCAAGCCACATACCTCCGCAGTGTTTGGCCCTGCCACAGCTGACTAAAAGCAGGGAGGGACCTAAACAGCTTGAACATGCTCCCATCCCGGACCCACTGGCCTATGGGGGTGTGTATGCTTGGGACACCATTGCCGATGCACTGCAGGAATGCCAGGTCACGGTGCATTACAAAGTGGTGGCTTCACACATGGCTCTGAGGTTTCCTGCAACTGCCATCTGTCACTCAAGCATGCTCATGCAAGTACACAGCATATCTGCGGACTTTTATGGGGGGACATCGAGTCTGCCTGGGGCGCTAGCAGCTGATTGGTTGCGTGCGTGCAGCAGCGCACCTGCACAACGCCTGTTGCTGTCATGGTGAAGTATGCTGCAGGAAGCTGGTTGCGCTGTACGACCTGCAGCTCATACTGAGAAGGTTCCCAGCAACGTTGGCTGCGGCGCTTCCTGGGACTGACATCGACGCCAAGCTGCTCTGCCACTGCAGCAGCTGCATCCTGGGCTGCATCTGATGGTATGCAGTGGACCAGCTTAGGGACTGCATCCAACCCATTCTTTGCAAAGTGCTGTAGCGCATCACCAGCCTGCATAAGTCGGGCATCACAGCAGTTCAATACGTGGCTGAACTGCAGAAGCTGCTGAGTTGTGTGCCCCGCTGCTACAGAACCACCATGAATAGGACCGATTGCAGCCAGGTCAGCTGCACAACATGCTCAAGCTGCTATTGCCGGCTGACTTACAACATATCAGCATGCAGTGGCACACTACCGGTTTCGATATGTTGAGCGGGAACTATACAATCAATCTACATGTTGCAGCATGATGCCAAGCTGCAGGATAATCTGTTGCTAGCGACAAACAGCATGCTGACTTACAGTGCTTATGGGACTTCGCTGCGTTACAGGAGGACTCCCTGGGCTAGCCGCCCGAGACCTGCTGCTTGCCGCACTAGATGGTCGGGACCGGCTGCTGGGCGAGGTGGGCCTATGCGCTGCCAGAAAGGATCGCAGTTTCTCTGCTGTCTCTCCCACTTGCACACATGTTGACTGCAGGGACGAGCTGCTAGAGCCGGCGTTGACCTGTGTAAAAGCTGCTGATGCAGTAATGATTATTCACGGCTGAGGGTGAGGCCCTCATCGAGTCTACCGAGGACGGACAGTGCGAAGTACCTTGCTGCTGCTGAGCCTGGCTCCACTGTTCTGAAAAGGCAGGCCCCGCTGTTTCAACGGTCCCCTGCTGCCCATGAGCAGCCTATCACAATTGGTACGGTCACATAGTATTAGGTGCACTACAGTACACCGCGGCTGTGTTCAGATTGCCATTGAAGTACTGCCAGAGTGACGTTTCGAGGCTCTGGCCCTGAGACTGAGCCTCTGCCGAATGAAAGGAGCAGATAGCAAAATGATGATCAGAGTGTTACATGTCACAGGCGCTCTTTACGTGGCCGCTTTCGAGTTGGTTGATTGACTGGTTGCACTGCCTGCTCGATGGCGCGAATATGCAGGGTGCTGCCTATTTACTGCAGTTGATGATATCGTAGGGTCATGTGTCCCCTGGAACATTGCGATGAGACTTCTGAGCATGAGAGTTATGCCTGGCATTGCCACCAGGCTGAGTGTCACATTGACCGCCGGGCTGCCAATGCAGCAGCACTCAGCACTTGGTAGGTTGAATGGCCGATGCCATTCCGGAATTCAAAGCACGAATAGCCTTACATGGCATGCTGGAACGCGTGACTGTGACAGCACTGACCACTGGGCCTTGGCACGCTGGAGACACAGTTCAGCTTTCCTGTGTGCATGGGGGCCCTACTTCTGGTTGGCCTGAGCAACCAGGTGATACAAGCGGCTGCCAACAAAAACCAGTACCTGGTCCAGACTTGCACCAAAACGTAAGCTGCCCTACACACCGCCAGCAGTGCTGCATACCAGGCTGCAGAAGGGAGTGCTGGCGCCGGGCGCAGGACAGCAGACCTCAGCTCCCCAAAAGCCACGCAGCAGGGTCGCATCAATGAGCTAGCTACTTGCCCCCCTCTTTCTTTCCCTCGTCTTTCTTGTCGCCTTGCACGTTTCTCAGTGCTGCTTGTACGCTAGGATCATTGGGGTCTACGCCTGGCAGTCCTGCAATAGCCTGGCTTGCATCTGGTGCTGCAGGCGCCGGTGTGTCAACAACCTCCTGTGAACACAGCAGCGGCAGATCAATTAACCTCAATACCTTTTTACTGGGGCCTAGCTGCATAAGATAGGCCTTCGTTCTTTTGAGATAACATCTGAGTGAGCATTGCTGTACATGACAGGTGCACAAGAGCACAGAAGCCCAACACAGGACACAGCTGTGACCTTGACCTGCAGCAGGGACAGCTGCATGATGCCGTTACCAGTCTTTACCTGCATGGACAGAGCCAGTGCCTTCTGCAGATCATCGTCTATGTCCTCCATTGCAGCATCACGTGGGGGAGCTGCCTTGCTGGGTGCTGCTGGTGTTGGCCCTGCTGCTGCAGCTGGCTCATCAACCTGGCAGCACACACAGCGGCATACAACAAAGACAAAGACGATTACTAGACATTGAGCAAGTGCTGTCAGCTGGAAGAAAAACTGCTGTGAGCTGAATGCAGAAAAGCTGTATGCAGAAAGCTGGATGCAGAAAACCGGCATCCATTGGTATGAATCGTCACCGGCATCATCGTGTTACACATCTTCAGTGAAACAAAAACCACTGGGGCAAAGCCAGTGAAAATGCCTCTCGGTACCAGTAAAACACCCCAGTCGCATGGCGCTCCAGAGAGCATATCACACACAGCACCTCACATGAAGGACTGACTGTTGCCATTCAGCCTTTCATGTGAGATGCAGTGTTTGAATATGCTCTTGGAGCGAGGAGCAGTATGTATGGCAGAAACAACATACACTGTACCAACGGTTGCAACTGCCCAGCAGACAGCCATCCACGCCTTATAATATAGACCAGAAGTCAAGAAGAAACCAGAAGCTGTACGTTACCTGCATTGACATTGCCAGCGCCTGCTGCAACAATGCATCTTCATCAAGCTCCATATCCCCAGCACCCCCGGCAGCTGCAGCACTGGTCCCTGCTCCTGCTGCTGCCTCGCCTGCTGCTGCACCACCCTCACCGCCAGCTGCTGCTTGCGCTTGCTGTGCTGCTGCCTGTCTAGCACGCTCTTCTTCAAGTGATACACGGAGTGCGAGGGCCAGCTCAGGGTCCAGGCTGGGGTCGACACCAAACTCAAAACCGCCGCCGCCCTCGCCACCTGCAGCACCGCCCTCACCACCACCGAAACCACCACCCTCGCCCTGCAGTGGATAGTGTGTATAGTATCACAAGTGGATTGTGTATCACATGAGGGCGTGAAGGAGATCATGGGCACTTTCTGCTGTGTCAAGAAGGAGCTGGTCACACCCTGGAATATAAACGCGTCTATTGGCGCCTGACATGAATCACAGCGGCAACCCGCACTGGCACTTGCCACTGTGACTGCAACAGTCCTCGTATTGTCAGGACCACACTGGAGCACATAGATAAGCTGACACACGCACCACCGCTGCTGCTGCTGCTCTGCCCTTAAGCACTGATGTACATGGGGCTCAGCATGAAGCATCCAAGGCTGCTGACCTGGAATATGGGCGACCCAATCAGCACATCTGACAGCACAGGTCCTGGAGGCACTGTCACCAAGTGACTGTTGTCATTGCTGTTCACTGCTCCATGAAATGCTGTAAGCTTTTCCTCATTGTCTGCTTCATGGCCAAAGCTAACAAGGTCTACCGCTACATTGTTCTTCTTCAACTTCTTGGCAATCTTGACCAGGGTGTCCTGCAAACAATCACATGGACAGAGACACAAGCCATAGGTATCATGAACTCTGGAAAAACATATAGCCGGCCGACGCTACCACTGAAAGTCGCTAGCTCTGAGATCCACCGAACACTGCCAAGCTTGACAGGGCTGCGCCCCTGGTGTGCTGAAGTCCCGGAATGACTGCATTACATGCTGCAGCTGCTGTTCACCCAACTCACCTTATCCTCCTTGACTGGACTGCCAGCAAAGATAACGATCCGCTGCCTTTGGTTCTTGTTCTGCCGATGTTTCAGCGCTAGTTGAGCTATTTGCACTGACGTGGCGATGTTTGATTCGCCCTCGATGTTGATTTCTGTCATGCAGTTGAGCACCTTGCCCAGGTCTGGGGTCGGTGTCACCATCACACGGGGGGTCTTTCC
>NSMO01014645.1:0-14903 GCA_002588565.1 Coelastrella sp. UTEX B 3026 | reverse complement strand
TGGGTCATCAATCGACATAAGTCCCTCGTCATGATCGCAAGGCACCCCATTGCATGACGGTTGAGTGAGGCCAGCCGTGTGAGGTGACAGCAGGCCTACAGGTTGCTGTGGTGGTGCACGTACTGCTTTATAGAGGTTCTAGGTTCTCATGGCTGTGCATGTTCCCTTACGGAGCAAACATACAAGGTGAAACACGTCACCTGAGAAACCGTCTGCATCTTTGTGCGCCACACAAAACCTCACAAACCAACACGACCATTATGTCAGCAACAGTCATCCGTACAAGAATTGAACCAGCCTGATCTTAGCCGTTACAAACCTGATTGGCATGCACTTGCAGCTGAGTTGGCAATAGCAGTCTGCACGCTGCTCTCAATGTCATTGGCATTAGCTGCAGAGGTCGCCTCGCTGCACCCGTTGCTGGCCGATGAGAATGCATCAGCACTTGCTTGTGCTACTGCTGTGGCGGTTGACTGAGCGGTGCCGCTGGCATCCGCACAACCTTGGCCGTTTCCTGCAACAGCAGCACATGCATGCATGTCACGTACGTCGTGCAGTACTGCTGGCAACCTAGCCTTTGCCAAGTGCTGGATCTTCTACCAGGCTGCTTTTGAGGAGATCAACAAGGCATCCTCATTTGCTTGACGCACATCAGACTGCAGCAGCTGCTCTGCATCTGCTGCGCCCAACTGTTGTGCTGGTGGGAGGCGGCAGACTCTGTGACTGTGGCACAACGAGTAAGCCCCGCCGACGATCAACTGTACTTCTGCATGCAACACTGCAATGAAAATACGCAATACAATTCGAGCTAGCTTTAGCTTCTAGCTCCAAGTCAGCGACTACTAGCTTGAAGAAGAACCAACCGTTGATCACATGCAGCAATAATACTTCTCACTAGCACTGACCTTGGACTGTGACAGTAGCTATGCTTTTTGAGACTGCTGTTGCAGTTGCTGTGGCCACGGCCTGAGCCAGGGCTTGTGCCTCAGCCTGAGCGTCTCCGCCCCCACACACTTCTGCCACTGCATCAGACACCGCTGAGCTGACGGCGTTCTTGGCGTCGTCAAGTGTCTGGCTGTTGGAAGTGGCAGTTGAAGTGGTGCTACCTGTGGTGAACAGGCAGTAGGTGTTGAGATGGCACTGAGCTTGGTTTTTTTTTGTGTAGTACACAGAATACTGGAAACTTTCCGGTTTTTAGTGAAGGAAGCAGTAGAGGTGTGCCTCTGCTGCTTTTCAGGAAGGCCATACATTTGCACGATAGCCATACATGAAGGCCCTGCATTTTCATGAAGGCCATACATTTTGGTTTGGCTGGGGAGACTTGGTCTTTGCTGTGGCCCTCAAATGGCTTGCTCCTGCTGTGTCAAGTCTGGGAGAGTCGACCCAAATAAAATAAGCTGTGCTCTTGCATCAGGGGGCGGTGAGAGGTTTAAAGAAGGAAGTAAACGGTGCTGTTCAGCACTTACTCCCTCCATTGGATGATCCAGATTCCTGACCGCCTCCATCACTTGGTTCTGGTGATGGTGAAGGTGACGGCTCAGGTTCTGGCGAGAGCGACACAGGCAAAGGCAGGGGTGGAAAATCTGGGAAAGGCGGGATCGTTATGGTGGGAAAGCTGATGTCTGGAAATGCGGTTCGTCGGCCGGTGTCAGAGGTGCCTGCAGGACAGTTGGAGGGTGCAGCAAGTCAATGTTACCCCATACAGACCAGATCCAGAGCACCAAATGACAACAGGTCAGCTCAAGTATGCTTGCAGGCCTTATCAGCAGTAGTCTCCGCTTGCGGTCAGGTATGTCTCGCTTGCAATAATCTGCCGCACATGAAGAGCCAATTGGGACACACGATCAAACATTGGACACCTCGTCAAATGCCAGTGGTGACATATGCATGCTAAGCCTTATGGTGGGTCAAAGCTGACCTGTGGAAGGGTTTGAGTTGCTGCTGCCTGGGTTAGGGCTCGGGGATGGAGAGGGAGAGGGTGACTGCTGCTGCTGCTGGTCCTGCTGTTGCAGCAGTGATCTGTGCAAACTTGGATGTCCTACAGGAGCACATACAGCGCCATAGCAACCGAGACAATAAGATACTTCAGAAGGTCAATCTCGCTCCTTCAAACAAGGTTACAACACTATCTTAGTCCCCAGCAAGCACTGGACCTGCTGAATGCAGTGTCAGTGACCCAGCTGCAGCAGTTCACAGAGCACTGCTGTGAGGCAGCTCCCAGAGCTGAGAGTGCCGGACCCAGGAGTTTCAAGCTGGCGGAGGGTGCTTTGAGCACTTCATCAGCCAGATCAGTGCGTGCGAGTCCGTCCGAGGCCGCTACTGCCCGTGACTCCCAGGATCAGTTACCTGATGCTGATACCGGCCAAGCTCCGGCCGATCCTGCGTAGCAGCTACACAACACAACGAGCACGAATGCCATCGTTGAATTAGCGAGCCTCATCGCTTATTCTGCGACAGCTACAGTAGGCCAAAATGAAACACCGAGAGGTGCCGCAGCTCTGATCGGGCTGTGCCGGGACGTTATGCAAGTTACTGCATTCTTTCGTCAAGTCCTGTACGTGAGGTATGCAGCAGTTGGGTTCGTTTACAGACAGTTCCGGCGCTGCCGCACTTCCATAAGGCTGCAAGTCCGGGTCCTATCTGTCATACCTGCGAAGTGAGATCTCCGTCGAACCTAGGCGTGACATGAGCTTTGGTTGCCTTCAACCACCCATGCCTTGTGCAGGCCCCTCATGTGTCCAACAGCTGCTTCTTATACATCAGACGTTGTTTTAGTGCGTACATGACAGCGCGACACCGGGACAAGGTCATGGCCAAAAAGCGCGCGAAGCTCCGTTACAGCTGTTCGAGCCGCCGACCGGGCCTACCGCTTGGTGTTGCACTCAGAAAAGCGCATTGTATTAAAGAGGAGGTCCACCGTACATAAATGCTTCTTTTTGTTTTATGCCTGCTTGATTCGGACTGGTGCCCCCGGGGCTTGGACCCTGACTCAGTGAGGATCGTGCAGAAGTTGAGCAGTGGCGTCAGTGCTGGCCTTGTGCACTGCTTCGAAGCAGTGAAAATGCGAAAGGCCACCCAGAGAGCGACAAACATATCCGACACGAGTCAGGCACCATTAGAGACTGATTAGTCTTGGATCCTTCAGTTGTTACCACGCTTATGTGGGCAATTCTACGGACCGCACTGCTACAAGTGGCTTTACCACTGTCGCATGCAAGCTTGCTTGTAGTGCAGAAACTCGGCTTCCGCGCCCAACAACCTTGTCATGGCATCTACCATACAAGCTCTCTCTTCTGCTGCTCAGTGCATTTTGCTATCAGCGACTGCGCAAGCACTCAACCACATGTACTGCTGCTCTCTTGACCCTTGCATGTAGCATGCAGCGGTTTGCTTGGCATTTTACCTTGCATGAGCTAAACACCAAAATTTCACTTGACTTGGCTACCATCTTATTTATGGCGTTCCAGGGAGCCTCGATCATGCAACAAGCCAGCTAGCCACAATCATCAGATTGATAGATAGACATATCCAATCCGGCCAAACCCTTTGGCGTAGGTGTCAATGCAACCAGCTAATGTAACCAACTTGGCACATCTCGGCCTTGTCAAGCATGCAAACCCTTTGGAGAAAGTACTATACAACCAAATCAGGCAAACTTGAAGCATGCTGATTCTCCAGCCGCTCTCTTTCCTGACCCAGCTGCCTCAACGAGCTGGTATAGCTAAAACATGGAATCACCCAGAGCCGCTGCTGCTCTTCTTGGCGCCCGGGCATGCACCACATGGGCCACTAACAGCTGACAGGGCCTTGGCAAATGCACTGGCAGTAGCCTTGGCTACAGCTGTAGATATGGTTGAAGATGCAGCTGATGCATCACCACCTGCGATTGCGGCACAAAGCTGATGTGTCTGTTCTTTGATTATAAAAGCAGGCGTGGCGAAGATGATAGGGTGATGGCTAGCCAGCACTCAACAGCGCCGTACACTGGCCAAGCTAGGCAGTGAACTTGCTACGGGCTCAACAGGCCGCCACTTGTGACAAACTGATGCGAGATGGTTGACAATATGCTTGTTCCAAAGCTGTACGTAGACATTTTCAAGATGAGATTTCGCCTAACCTACCTGTCGAGCAGACTGATGCTGCTGACTGAGCTATCGCTGTTGCTACAGCAGTCTTGATGTCATTGGCATTGGCAGCTGCGGTAGCCTCACTGCAGCCGTTGCTGGCTTTAGCGAAGGCCTGGGCTGTTGCCTGAGCTACTGCTGTCGCTGTTGCTTCTGCTGTTGACTTGGCATCTGCACAACCTTTGCCACCACAACCTGTAACAGTAGGCAACAATGGGGTGCTGTTCTTGGCTCAGCCTGACCGTCGTTTACTACTGGCAGTGGCGTGCCTCCAAACAGGTCACCTCAGGTTGATCAGCAGCCAGCTCAGCTAGTCAACGAATTGTGACGTTCATACTATGAAGGACCAAATAGGCTAGCGCTGTTTATCCACCAGCCCAGCATAAAGCCAGTCATAGGCTGGCTGCTGATGGTTAAATATCAGGACAAGCGCACAGTGTACTCATCTACAGCGGCCAGGGTGTCACACTCTTGGAAAAATGCTGGCGATCGAGGTTGACGCATGCTCACCTGTCACCGTCACTTTAGCTGAGCTGTCACTGAATGCCTGGGCAGATGCAGTAGCAACAGCTTTTGCAAGTGCATCAGCAGCGGCCTGAGCACTGCCACCACAGGCTTGGGATACTGCTGCAGCAACTGCACTTGCAGCTGCGTTGCCAGCTTGAGTCAGAGTCCCGGAGTTTGAAGTAGCAACACTTGAGACAGATGCTGCAGGAACAGATGAGGCACATTTAGATGGCAGCTGTAACGACATTGAACTTGTATGCCGGTGCCAGCTGCCACTATTAAGTGGACTTACAAACGCTTAGAATGCTCAAAGGGCCTCTTGTGGCCTCCCTAAATATTACAGCATGACAGTAGTAGAGCAGCAGGAGGGATGAAGTAGGATCATTGTGAAGCTTGATCATTAGAGACTCGGAGGCTGGTCAACATGGCACGTCAGTGCAGTTCAAGAGGCCATTTAAAGGCTACTTTCATTCAGCTGACTGCAAATTGCTAATATAAATGTAACTGCAGTTGGATCCAGTGCAGGTTTGCTTGCTGGGCTCCAAGCCAAACAGCAACAGTACTTACTGCCAGAACCGCAGTTCTGCCCACCCTGCCCCTGGGGCCTAGGGCTCTGGGGATTAGAACCCGTTGGGGGTGGGCTAGGAGAGCCGGGGAATCTGGGCCAGGAGGGGAACCCACTCGACTATGTACAGGCAGCATGGCAGATGCAAAGATGCAGATGTTGGCGTGAGCAACATGTACAATAGGTAAACCTGACTGGCAGTGCACAAAGGCTACTATGCAAGGTTACCAACGTTCACAATGCCTTTCAGTGGGGTAGTTGACTAGCTGTAGAAAAGATTGCTAGGCTCCGAAGTAACAGCTGGCTTACCTGTGGAAATGGAGAGAAACCAGGGAACGGCGAAAAGCCAGTGAAGCCCGATGGCGGCTGCTGCAGTAGTGACCTACGCCCAGGATTTCCTGGAGCAGGTACAGGCGACAGCCAAAACCCAGGATAAGCAACGTAGGCAACTGGACTGTAGCCTGTGCGAGCGCTACGCAGCAGCAAGGTCTACAATAGCCTCTAGAGCTGAAGATCTTCAGTGGCTAACTGCAGTTAGGTAACAAGTATACTACGTAGCCAATGGCAGCTTCCAGGCAATAGGCTGCACCTTAACAGCATGCTCGCTTCCCTTGAAGTATGATCTATGAGCCTAAGTGTTCATTGCAGGCAAGCGTCTTATGTCCGAGGCAAGGCATAGGAAGATCAACGGATGTTGCTCACCTGCTGTTGCTCCCGGTCGCGCATCAATGACCCGCCCATAGCTAATGCACAAGCACACCACACAGAACAACAAGGTAAGAGCTTGAAGCCTCATTGCAAGTTGGTTTATTGAGTTAATGATCGTCGAGTGTCCAATCTGCCAAAAATTACGTGGGCGGGCGGTTGCGTTCAAAGCAGCCTCCGACGCAGCTATTTAGTGCAGTGTGGAGTTTGCAAGCTTTGCTCAAGATCATGCAACAGGAAGCTGCATGTTTACAGACAACTCCGACAGTTTTGCACTTACCAGACGCACTGGATGTTACTGGTAGCTGCAGGTGCGCCGCGCTGTGTCAACCTGGGACCAGCCAGGCACGTCCGTCGCAGCTCGTGGACAAGCCGCAAAGTACAAGTTAAGCCGGGGGGCCAAAGTAAAGTAAGCTTTGACTTCTACATGGCTTTCATGCCGTCAAGAAGTGAGAACGGATGGGCTGAAACTGAATAGGGCTTGGCCTTGCAACAGTAGTGCAATTTTACACGCCCCAACTTACGCTGGGCCACTAATTAACATCAAACAGCATCACGTTTGTAAGATTAGTAATTCACTAGTACAACGGGCTGGATTGCTCATTCGGGCTGCCCGTTCACACCATCATTTGATTTATGCCGAAGTTAAGGTGTTCACTAGCATAATATTGGCTATCATTCCCCCTGCTCAAAATCCCATAACACATCACGTGCCAAAACACGTCACTACAACATTACTAGGTTCAGTGCAATCAATCAATGAACAAGCGGTATATTCACAGACTTGTCATGCATAATCAATAACACATTCTGCTAACATTGGCACTGGGTGTCAGCCTCCACCTCTCTACTTCCACAATATGAAGCTTAGTAGGTTGCCATAGTCAGCTGTACATATATGTTCAAGGCTTCTTGCTAGGGCACTGGCACGTCTGTCCCGACCACACATCCTTCCAGGCCAAGGGATCGGTGCTAACACGATTGTACTGGCATGACTTGTTCCTGCAGTGGCAGCAGAAGGAAGAATCATTTGAAGTTGTCTGTTACGCAATTTCAGTATGGATTTGATAGTGTCACAGCAAGAACTCAACCTCCTTCATCCGGCTGCAATATATTACAGTGCTCTTCATCATGCTGGGTTTCGTAGATCCATTCACAGTATAGCGAATCTACAAAACCCAGCATGATGAACAGCACTGTAACGGATAGCATGTCATCGGCACTATTGGCACTCACAGTGCCAACCGTTGTGGCAGAGGCCAAACAGCTTACAACCACACCGTTCCAACTGACACAACAGCTCATGAAGGAAGTGTAACTTACACTTCCGCTGGCAGCTGCATCTGTACTTTTCGAAAGGGGCTTACCAGAATGTTGACAAGCACCAGCATGTCTTCCCGCCATTGTATGTGCGGCAGCAATCAGCGTCAACAATCCAAGCAGGGCAAGTACTGTACTTCTGAACACTAGGACTTGAGGTTGTGGAGGGCTTCGGGCTTGGGCTGGCAGGTACTGACTGGATAGTGGCACCCTGGGGGCTTGAGGCAGGTGCTGGACTAGGGCTGGGTGTTGATGGGGCTGGGGAGTTTACTGGCTGCTGCTGGTTCTTGCAGGCATTGCAAGGGCCAGTAACAGCTGCCAGAGCTTGTGCGAAAGCACTGGCGGTGGCAGTGGCGACTGCTTCAGCAACGGCCTTGGATGAGGCTGATGCAGTACCGCCTACAGAACAGCATAAGGTGCGCAGTTGAGATGACTCCTGTCAGTAACAACACCGACGTAGCATGTCAGCAGGTCTCTTTATATGTGTCTGTCAGCCGAGTGTAGTGTCACTGAGTAATTGCAGCAGCAGCCTGCCCATGATATACTTGCCCAAGTCTCCACAATCATGAAAGCACTATTCAATTCAACTTCACAACATAGATGATGCCCCCTGTACATGCCCAATCACACCGCTGTCTCAAAGCCCGCCATGACATACTGCAGCAATTGGTCACAGCACCCAGGTTTACCTGTTGAGCAAGCTGAGGCAGAGGTCTGTGCAATAGCAGTGGCCACGGCCTTCTTGATGTCTTGCGACTTGGCAGCTGCAACAGCCTGTGAGCAGCCGTTGGTAGCTCCAGCAAAAGCGTCAGCAGTAGCAGTAGCAACAGCCTCCGCTGTAGCTGATGCTGAGGCAGAGGCATCAGCACAGCCGCTTCCACTTCCTGCACAGCACACATCACACAGCAGAGCACTGTTGGTCCAGCTGTCATAGTGCAGGAACACGGAGGTGCTTGCAGCGAGTTTCCTTGCAGCTGCTATCAAAGGCATTTCCAAGAGTCACTGCTGTGTTCAACAGTAGTACACATAACACACCAGCTGTCCAGCCTTTGTCCCCCAAACGGGGTTGCAGGAGATTAGACTTGGCATGCCTGTTGGAGACATGGAGTGTTGAGGCACATGATGGTCTTGCTGCACAATAGCATGCTTACCCTGTACTGTCACTGTAGCAGAGCTCTCAGCAAACGCCTTGGCGGATGCCTTGGCAACAGCAGTAGCAAGAGCCTGAGCAGCAGCCTGAGCATCACCGCCACATGCCTGGGAGATAGCGGCAGCCACTGCCGAAGCTGTGCTGTTCTTTGCTTCTGTGAATGTGGACGAGCTTGACTTTGCCACTGATGTCACAGAGCCTGCAGGACAGCATCACACGTAAGCAGGTTAGGTAACTAGCAGTCCATACAAGACACTGCCAAACATGCCATGTCTTGAACACACAGGTTTGCATCAACAGCATCTGGCATCTCAACTGGGCAGCCCGTGGGAGCTGTGCCCTTCAAGGGCACCTGACAGGTGGTCAGGTGATATACGTCACAGCGATGCCAGCTGGTGTTGACCAACATACATACTTGTCCTTTGCTTACAGCAAAATTACAACCTATGCCCAGACCCAGACCGAAACAACACAGTGGTTGCTGACAGTGTTGCTGTAGATGATTGCACGCTGTCCTGTAGCTTAGCACCCAGCACCAGGTCAGCACTCACTCTGGTAATTGTTTGACAGTGTGTTTGCAAGAGCTTTTGAGTCACCCTTCCCCACCGCATCAGCAATGCCTTGGTTGGTTGGAGCACCTGATGAGCCACCACCACTCTGTGAGGGGCTTGCAGTAGCTTGAGAAGCAGCACGGGCCAGGGCCTGGGTGTTAGCGCCATTGCTGACAGCCTGGCTCAAAGCTTGCGCAACAGCATCAGCACGTCCTGCAGACGCCAGCACAGCACAGTGAGTGCTTGTAATACTTGAACAAGGCTGAAAGCGTGGCTGACGGGACATGTGCTGCGAATACATAGTACCCCGCTACACTACTGCACAAAGTTGCTGCTGTGCAGGAACTTTCAGGCAGCATCAGAAAGCCACTGGGCACACCTCTTGTGATGATGAAGACAGCAGCAGGAAAGCATAAATGGCATCCAACGAGTAGGTTACAGCAGCATTGGTATTGCAGCAGAGCTGTGCCACTGCAGCAGCCAGTCTGGTGTTGCAGAGGCTGGCAAACAGCAATTGCAAGGGTTGCAGCTGCAGCAAGGCACATGTCAGCACTCTCACCTGATGCAAGAGCAACTGCCATAGCAGTTGCAATGGCATTTGTATTCCCCTTAGCAGCTGCTTGGGCTATGGCACTCGCAGCTGCGCTTGTATCACCCTGTGCCAGTGCCTGCAGCAACATGTGCAGTTGGCAGCTTGGCATGTGCCATCATCAAGTTCATGTTGAACACGTCTCGCAACAGCAACTAGTGGCGGGTGTCAGGCAATCCATGATAGGCAGCCAAGAGGTACTCGCTTGGTTCGTAAGTGTTGAGGGGACGTCGCTATGCCAACATGCTCATTTCTTGCCGTACCTGAGCAATAGCAGCAGCAGAGGCTTGACCGCTTGTCGGGGCTGGCGATGGGGATGACGACGGTGCTGCAATGGCACAGGTAAACACGTTGCATCGCTTTGATGTTTGCCGCGACACTGCCAAACGACAAAAGGCCAGCACGCGACGAGGAAGCGCAAAGCTAATCCAGTTATCACAGCTGCAAGCATGATGGTAAAAAAAGGCCAAAAAGCTATCAGAAATCTGACAGGATCATCTGAAGCATACCAGATGGTTCGCCGAGCAGCAGTCTTGCTGTGGATGGAACGATCAACGCCGAGCAGGCAGCAATAAAGAGCAAAAGGAAAGTACGGTGGACAGCCATTGTTGGACGACTATGAGACACGTATTCAGTGCGATGACCAGCCTCCCTATTGTTGCAAGGCAGAGATGCTGAGCTGTTTCGGCGCTTCAAATTGCAGGGTGAGCTGTCATAGTTGCAGAGCACGGATCAACATGAGAGTGGGTACTCATTGTAAGCCAGAGGATGTTACGCTGTTTGGCGCCAAAGGGCCCTGAGATTCAAATTGTAACAGGCTCCACCAGTCGCACGCCGCCGAGTTCCCTCCGCCGATCATTGGACTGACGCACTTCAGACTGACTCACGCGTTGGCGGCAGACTCATCTTCGCGTCCGGGCTTTTGTTGTATTGCCTAGCATAGTATACTGAAATGAGGTCGGGGGGGGGGGCCTGCCGCTCTTGCCAACTCAACGTCAAGAAGTTTGAATTGCGACCTCGTGCACGTGCCGAGACGGCTCTACCGACTGCGCGATGTGATGGTCAGATGATGGTTGAACAGTCCTTACGTGAATGTTGAGGGGTCTGGTATATTCCTGCGTAGGATGGATGGATAGAGTCGTTCGTCCGCTCCGGCCAAATGCCCTTGGGTGTGAATGCCTCCAAGAGAATGCATACATAGCAATGACTTCTGTCCTTTTTGTAAGGTACAATGAATGCTACCTTTGATATGCAGTTGTTACTGTCCTTTTGTCAAGCTCTGTATGCCAGGCTACCTGCAAAGTGCTGAGCATGCTCGGATCTTCCAAAGTCGGTACAAGTGCAGTCGAAATGTCTGGATGCTGCCAGCGTCAAAGCTTGTCGACATGAACGGTACAGAGAGCCCTCTGCATGGCGACACGCGCGCATGCATGACACTGCAGGTCTTGCAAGCGCAGCTGACTTCATTGCATGGCTCAGTCACTTTCACATGTGCATTCAAAGCACCCACAATAGTCCTCCCAGCCTGAGTGAGTACCGCCACTCTGCTGTTGATGGACTCATATCTGCTGACCGTCAGCTCAAGTGACATGAGCTGTCACATGATCAGAAACACCCTCTATGGGCACCTTCGTCATTCATCCACTTCGCACACAGATCTGACCCCTCACTGAACCCACTGTGTTCCCGAGTCTACTCGCTACATAGACACCACACAACAGTGCTCAACATACTTCGAAAACTACCTCATGCCTATGTGCTGCAAGCAGTGTTGTGATTGTCGGCTATGTATGCTCTAGACCAATAATATCAACCCCTTGGCTAAATGCCTTTGCGCAAAAAGCACATCACTCTACTGCTTTGGGACCTGCAGTACTGCTGCATTGGCGACGCTTGTTCAACCATCATCGTCATCTGAGCCAAACCCACCATAACTGCGGCTGTTGTGACTGTGCAAGGTGCCTCTTGGCCGAGCCTTACGTCCAACAACGTTTCAGTCCATTGTCTGCACATGCACAACACAGGGACAACATGCTGGACAGCAATCGCACATGCACTGGTATTATTCAGCTGAAGCATTGCATTGCCTAAAGGCCGTGTGCAGCAGCTCTGAGGCGCTACAGAGCTGCCAGGGTCTACTGGTCGACAGTACTGGACTCAACAGATGGCAGCCTAGGCCTGCAAGGTCACTGTAGCATCTTAGCCCTTATGACATGCCGTACACCTGTGACTTGTGACAGCCACAAGCGATGCGGCACTTGATACCTGTTGTGGCCACACATGGACCATTCACACCACAGCCTTACACGCAACTTGCGATGCATATGCTTGCTTACCAGACGTGCAAGCTGATACATCAGGTGTTGGAGCTGCTGACTGGTCATCAGTCCTCATCCATTGCTGCTGTAAGACCGAGAGCAGGAGCGCTCTGTTGCTGTGTACTGCCACAGCAGAAACAAGTCATGCAGGACAGCAGGGATCATCACGGGATTTAGTGCCAGACTGCAGACATCATACTATGCACCATAACAGGGCATAGGCATGCTTGGCATCAGCTGTCATCTAGTGCTGCACAGTATAGCTAAGGCTGCTCCACTGGCCTGCCATGGGAGCCATGTGGTTGGCAACAGATGTGCAAATCTCTGCATGTGGTGGATGGTTATTGCTGCTGCAAAAAGGCATAAAACATCGCCAAAGGCATGCATAACCAGTGAACCTAGGCAAGACATGTTTGCACAACTTCGCACTCCGATATGATTCAACATATTGCAAATGCAACAATATAGCTGAAAACCAGCTACTCTGCTACCACCACTGCTGCAGGAAACGCAACTGCATGAGAACTAACCTGCTGGGGTCAGCAGAGCTGCCTTGCTGTGCGTGGAGACTCTGCCCGTAAGCGCTGCATTGCTCAGGTTGCCATGGCTGCTGCATCAGCTCCTGCTGCTGTTGTTGCTGCCGCAGCTGTGCTTGTGGATGCTGCTGCTGGGCTGTAGTGCTGATTGCACCTGCAGCCTCCAGCAGGGACGCTCCGAGGCCTCCAGGTCGCAATGATTGGCTGCTTGAGGCACCAAGCGACTGCCTGAGGCTTCCCTGCTGCAATTGCTGCCAGTACGTAGGGGGACAAGGCCCGTTTACTGTCAACTGCTGCGACTGATTCTGCTGACTTGTTGAGCCTGAGCGGGGAGCTGTACTCACATTGAAGGCATATGCTGACTTGGTAGACACTGGCTCTGGAACCGGCTCTTGAGCGTCAGCTGCGCAAAACGAACTCCCTCAGAAGCTGTTGCCGCTCATGAGCTGATCAGCTACCAACGCTGCGCGGCCCACTGGGCAGGGCTCGTACCATCTATCAGGTCCGGTATATCTATGAACGTGCAGTCTAACTTGCCGACCACCTCTTCTAAACCGTCCTTAGCTGTGCTCATGTCGATGATGCGGCATCATTGATGCTGTCCCATGATGCAGTCACCTGCTGCGTGCGAGTCCTTTGATGTGGCTCTGAACAGTCGCGAAAGCAGCAACGGTCTACAATCAGCTCATGAAGGATGCCTCTGCGTGTGTGGCGATGGCATGTGTTCTGTGGTTGACCGCTTAGATCCTAGGGTCCAATTGTTACTAACCACCAGCAACCCTATAAGTCAGTGCAGCCCTGTACATGTGGTAGTTGATATCTGCAGAGGTGCGCATCTTTAGGGTCAGCCTATGGTAAGAACCCAACATGAACAGGCCCTGTTCTAAAACCTGAAGCCGGATACTGGGCTGTTTGGTCTGGGCCTGCTCAAGGTTACTTCAGCACAAGTCAGGGTCAAGGCCTTCCGAGGAGCAACAGCTTGCTGAACTCATTGAAGGGGTAAACGAGGTTACAACTTGCACAAAAGTTTTTTGACGAGTCAGAGCAACAAGTCTAGTTTCGTAGCTTGTGGTCTTTGAGCGCAGCCAACAAAGCCAGGACCTGCGCAGGTCACCTGCATGCACACCTGACAGCAGCTATAAACACAACACGTCTATTGTCGAATCCGTGTGGTTGTACAAACAGCCCAGGTCAGCTAACTAGTATAAAAGAACACAAAAGAAAGCAACGACTAGTTTAAGCTCAAACATTTGGCTCAGACTAAGCTGGCCACAAGTCTTGCTGATTCTCCACCTCAATCAAACCCATGGACCCAGCCAGCTCCTAAATACAGATACATACAGAGCCTATATGCCAGTGACCAGTGCTGCCCCTTGTAGTCACTGGTCTTGCACAGCCGCAGTCAGCTGCTGGGTTGAATGTTGTCAGTGGCCTTCTATACAGCTGACTTGTTGCCATGCATACAGCTACATACAGGCCGTAGCAATTCAAAAGCCATCAAGTCATTGTATCAAACATGAAATTCTTAAAGGCGATTTCTCCAGCCCAAGGGTCGCCATCATGCAAGACTGATGGCAGACAGTAAACACACATACACAGGTCAGCTTGTGTGGGTAAACACGGCCTGTTACCCACACCACAGTCATGATATTGTAGCCACCAAACCATCAGTAGCCGGACAGCTGTACCCGTCCGGTGTAGTAAACCAGTACTTATCACTGCTCTTTCACATCGCCAGCAACCCTGTCAACAGTTGGGACACAAAAACGCGCGCGCAAGTATTTGTAAACAATAATAGAAACCCACCATATCTATTCCAGACCACACCAAATCCACTATCAGCAGTACTGCTGATGCTGTATCACCAGACGAAATAGAAGGGTTCACTCCGGACATCCCCAAGCACAGAAACCTTCCTGAGATGATTATCAGCTCCTCAACAACAGAAGCATTTGCACAAAAGCACCCGTCATCAAATCACGCCACGTCAGCTGGCCCGAGTGCTGCCTGGCGCTCTGATTTACGCAAACATGGTTCGCTTGTCATTTTTCCCTAACTTGCCCAATTTACACGCCGCGAGCTTCCGCCGTTGTAAACCGCTGGTCCACACAGCGGATAGCCAGCAGCCCATACACACTGTGTCATCGGCCTCATTACCCGACAGGTTCAGTGCCAAGCCCTGGACTTACGCGGACTGCCGTGCGCACCGGCCATGCTTGCCCGCACGCCTCCTGCCATACTAGCCCGAACCCCGCCCTGCGTGCCCGCCGCTGCCGGAGCGGTGTGGAGCGCCTTGAGCCCTCCCGCTGTGCCGGCGAACGTCGACCGGTTGCCGAGCTCCGCAATGGTGCCTAGAGGACCACTCCCGGCGATACTCTGCTTGACTTGAAGCGCGCCCGCGCAACTTGCGAGGTTCCCGAACGCCTTGCGGGCGCACTGGCCGTTGGTGCTTTTGGCGATTGCAGAAGCGGCTGCTCGGGCAGCTGCGCGGGCGGCGGTATTTGAGCCGAGGGAGCCTCCGACGCTGCCCGCGCTGCT
>NSMO01014644.1:0-14917 GCA_002588565.1 Coelastrella sp. UTEX B 3026 | reverse complement strand
TTGATCAAATTTTTGTTACATCGCCTTCGGACGCATGCTTGTTGTCTGTGGAGCCATATAACCGCCCGGCACACAATCAACTTGCGCGGTCAAGCCATGACGGACTTTTCCGAACGCGACCATACCGAACCGAAGCCTAAGCAGAATATGATCAAACATTGTTCTAAAGCATCACAGCGCTGAAGTTGAGGCGCAGCGGTAAGCCATAGGTCCAAACCCACAAACAGCTCATGACAGGCCGTTGACGCTACAGTCGAGCACTACTAGTACTAGAGGATCAGGTCAACACAGCTGACTTTGCATCCGCGTATTGGCTCACGAACCCGCCAACACACACACCACCTACTGCCAAGTGACCACCCGTCATCCAACAGCATCAGCGCCAAACAAAAGTCCAGTATGATAGCCTTTCCCTTACAGCACTGTGAGTGCTCCACCCTACATTCCCAGAGCCTACTGCGCTGCAGCAACGTCGGCTACAAACTTCAGTATGACCTCTGCTCCCTTTGCACGTAAGCTACGCACTTGCAGCATTGGATACACGTGGGGTTCATCGGGCTCAACATGATGCTGCAGGGGGATGCCTGGATTGCAGGCCTTCATATGGTCCACAAACCTGCAACACAATGCAGACAGCACTTGTCACCATGCAGAAGAAATGAAACAGGCAGCAGTGTGGATCATCGAGCTCAGCAGGATGCTGCAGAGGGAAATTTGATTGCCTGCTTTCATACGGTCCACAAATCTGCACAGCAAAGCAGCAGCAAACAGCAGCAAACAGCAGCATCTGGCTGTGTACAAGTGCACTGCGGCAACTGTAATTGGCAATGCAGTGGGGTGCACCACATGGACGCCACTTGCAGCAGCGGGCAATATCTTGCCGTCTTAGATGTTGGGGGGGTCTTTTCAACCCCTTGTAACCTCGCACAACAAGGGAGATCTACAAACATCATTACGTACAGAACACGCCCTGAAGCCAGTCGCACCTGTGGATGTCTGGTGCCAGGAGCTCACAGCCGCCAGTGACCACCAACATCCTGCTTTTGCAGACTGCTACGATCTCACTTGAGTGCAATCGACAAGCAGGCACCAACTAGAAAAATGTCAGACCCAGACGCGGCAATTATCTTGCTGTCTCAGATGTTACTGGGATCCTTTCACCCTTGGAAACTCTCAAAACCAGCAACCTGACAAGCATTGTGATGCATGTAACAAGCCCTGAAGCCAGTCATACCTGTGGATGTCTGGGGCCAGGAGCTCACAGCCGCCAGTGACCAATCAGGTCTTGCTTTTGAACACTGATAAGATCTCACTGGAATGCAATTCACAAGCAGGCGTCAACCAGGAGAAATGTCAGACCCAGACGCGGCAAGCATCTTGCTGTCTCAGATGTTACTGGGATCCTTTCACCCTTGGAGACTCTCAAAAACCAGCAACCTGACAATCATCATGATGCATATAACAAGCCCTGAAGCCAGTCATGCCTGTGGATGTCTGGTGCCAGGAGCTCACAGCCGCCAGTGACCACCAACATCTTGCTTTTGCAGGCCGCTATTATCTTGCTTAAATGCATTCCTCAAAAAGGCATCGACGAAAAGAATGCCAGTTCAGATGCGGGGGGTATCTTGCCGTCTTGTAAACAAGCATGAACCTTGAAACCCTGTAAATGTCTCAGAAACAAGCGACCTACGATGTACAAAACAACTGAGACCTGAGGCTTGAAACCAGTCACACCTGTGAATGTCTGGTGCCAGCAGCTCACAGCCGCCAGTGACCACCAACATCCTGCTTTTCACGAGGCCACTGAAGTCTTTCATGAAGATGGGTGACAAGAAGGGGTCACTCAGGGGGACGCCAGACTCCTGCGGAGCAAACAGTTTGGTGGCTGCAGAGCAGCAGCAGCAGTAGTGTTACTGCGCATGTCTCATCGATAATAGTCCCTAACAGTCGATTGATCAATTTTTACACAAGTTCAGCACAAGGCAAGTGATGTGTATGTGTGTAGCTGCTACTTCATCTCAGGCATGCTCTTTATTGGCAATTTCAATGCAGCAGATTGATAGCTCCCGTTAGCGCAGGATTTGGCTGGCCTGGAACATGCATAAGCTACTTGTTTGTGGCCAGTGCACTGCATTGACAACACTGCTGTTTAGTAGGCAATGGTAAAGAATGTGGAGTTGCCTCAACACACACACACACGTTACCCTCCCTCAACTTATGCTAGCGCTCAATTGAAACAGCTACGCGGAGCTCATTCATCCAATCATTGACAGTAGGCATTCTATTCCGAGATCAGATGTCTGAATCTGTGTCTGCCTACCACAACCAAAAGGTCCAGGCTATTACTGGGCATAAAAAATACTGTCTTAGATGGTGAGGTACCCACTTCATCCCTCACTCACATACTATTTCCCTTTCTCCAAATCAACTGCTATGCCTGCTCAATTCATGCATCTAAACATCTATGAGAAGTATATTTTTCAATGTCAGGCCCTGAGCAGCTCACCATCATGCTGTTGGTAGGAGGGGAGGTAGTCATACTTGAATGCCGCGTCATGTGGCGGCTTCCAAAATTCAGATTTCTCAGTCCAATCTGCAGCTGGAGAAATCATGATAGCCGCCAACGGGGGATGAAACGCCGTGCTGCTGCTGCTGCTGCTGCTGGTGGTGGTGGTGGTGGTGGTGGTCGGAAGGGCAGCAGATTCGGGGCTGCCTTGGAAATTTTTGGCTCGTTCTCTCATGTAGACAAGGGATGTTACCACCAGGTTGCCCCCAGCAGAATCACCAGCTGCATGCCGGGAAAAAGCTGCCTAGCGTTAACGGCACTTGGAGAAGCACCTAACAGAAACCAGTACTGCTGATGCTTCAAATCCAAGCAGTGATACACGCACTACACTTTGCACCATACACATGTGCAAACCAGAGTCCATAGAAACAAACCTGCATGCCATACAGGTTTACGTTGTGTATACAGCCATAACACTGCAATGGTTCATACAGCAACGATGGCTGACTGCAGAATCGACCTAGGGTTGGAACTTCCAGGACACACACTCCATCCCAGAATTGATTTTAGATTGACTCTACAACCAGCTTATAGTTCATTAAATCATGCATCCAGCATACCTATTATGAGTTTGTCACTGCTGCCTAGCTCTCCCACCAGCCAGTCATAAGCATCTACCACAGCATGTAAGCCCTGGGGGAAGGGATGCTCAGGGGCCAATGGGTATCCAACTGCAAACACATGACATGGCAAATGATCGCTTCCGCTGTCAGCAGTTATAAGCAGCAGTTGAAATATATCAGGTTGGCGCAATCAAAATACATGACATACTAATGAATTGCTTCAGCCTTCAGCAGTCACAAGCAGCAAGCAGCAAGCAGCATCAAGCAGCAGCAAGCAGCAGCAAGCAGCAGAGCAGCAGCAAGCAGCAGTTTTCAGCCTTCAGCAGTCACAAGCAGCAAGCAGCAGTCACAAGCCGCAGTTGAAAGCTTTCCTACAATGCGCTTCTAGATTAATGGCAAACTTTCCAGCATATCGGTGGAGGCAGCCTTTGTAAAGCAATGGCGCCGTCACAGAATAAGGCAAGCTAAGAGAGAGCAGGTCTGATTGATTTGCTTCTATTGTGATTTGCTGGGAGAAGGCTGGGACAACCTGGAAAGCGATGCTGGGTAGCAGCCTGCTGTAACGGCATCCATATGAACTTATATTCCACCATTGCGATATCGTTCAGTGTATGTGACAAGAGGTTCAGTTGTGTGCTCATTTGCATGCTCAACAGTGGTGGATTGGCAAACCTCAGTAGTAGATCTTAATCACAAGTTCCAGACACATTCCAGAAACCACACCTGATAAAATCTTCATATGTATGCCCTGCTTTGCTAGCTCCCGCAACCAGTATGGGTAGACATGTTTGTACATCAGAGAGTCACCAAAGACAAAGCCACCGCCTGCAACACATTTGCACATGCTGAAGGTGCATACACACGCTGTAATACACTGTAAGATTGTACTACGTGTGAGAATACAAACAACCATAATATGCAGTAGCATTAGTGACGTACAACAGGTGGTGCAAGCTTAGCCGGCTGGTATCCGATGCACGCTCAGCCCGGGTCGGTTTTGCAGAGTCTATTAAATGCCCTGCTTTGCTAACTGACTCAGCTAGTATAGGTACTTATGCTTGTACTACAAGTCTCTGGCAGAGAGCCGCCACAGACGAAGCCTTAACTGATAGATTACAGAGTAAGTATAGCATATTGTAATGTCCAGCGCTGCCACAGTATTTCAGCCTAGGCCATGGGGATTACTCAGAGCAATTTGCGAAGCTGTTACCATGGATATACATCATAGTGAGTGAAGTCTTGCAATCTTGGGGTTGTAGCTCAGGTTTGAGCTCAAACCAGTAACTCTGTTGCCCACCAACAACCTGGAACAATGCAGGGTCCAGCAGTAAGTTGAGGGTTGATCAATCAACAGATGCTGTGGCTGAAAATAGCCTGAATACACTGCAGATTGACCCAGCAGTCGATTGCTCTCCCAGTGGCCAATGACCAACAAGAGTAACGAGCTAATATCAGAGTAATGAGATCATAGCAGCAACAGAAACACCCCAGCATATCGCTGTGATGCAGCATGTTGCAGTTTGTGTAGGCTACATAGCCCATGCACTAGGCAATATATAGGTGGCTTTGAGGATTTCAACTTCCCATGCCAACAACACCAACATGATGGTTCTATATCCGCCTTATCCTTTCATAACAGAGTGCTAGGATAAATTTGAGGCGCGAGCAGATGGCCCCTAAGGCTACGGGGGTGTGATGGAAGTTATCATTGCAATGCTGCAGGTCAAAGCACAAGTTGTCCTTGTCGCTTGACTGAAATAGCTTTGCACCGTAAGCGCTTCGTAGGGCAGTCACTGCAACAACTGCATCGATGTCGCAGAAGCTAAACTGTACGTATTACCTCTGCTTGTTACATGTGGTACTGTTAGATGTGGATATAAAATATGTCAAATATGTCGAATTGAGGCAGCATTGCAACTAGGAAACTCTCCCAAGTACCTCTCCCAAGTACCACACTTGGCGGTCGCAACAATTACACTCGTTTCCCCTATGTTTGCAGCAACGCAACGCAGCTCCAAAGCTCTGCAGTAAGTCACCTTGAGGTCTGTGGCTGCGACCGGTGTGATGATAACACTCCTTGGATCCGGGACCGCCAGCACGGTTGTCACAGCTCTGACATACTGCCAGGGATTTGCAATCATCGCCCTCAGGATCTCGACATATACTTCCTGCAAGCATAAGCAAGGCAGTGCAATCCATGTATTTGCCAGATGTCAATGGTGAGATCCACTTTGAATGGTTTTGCAAGCCTTGGAGCAAGCAGCGGACTGGAAGCTCAACTGGTTGCGCAACCAAGCAGGCCACAACTCCACATGATGGTTATAGGTGAGTGACTCAGTGGCATGGATCGGCTGACGGATCCCAGGTAAGCTCAACCTACAGATCCTGCAAGCAGAAACAGGCCCTAGGGGATTGCAAACCAGGTTGATTACGGCCGGGTAACTGAGTGACACTGACCGCCCACACTTGCCACACAAGCAGATGCCAGGTTGAGAATGGACTCGTGTTTTGCGTTGAACCAACTGTGAACCCATTGACATTGCCCATGCACGCTCAACTGCATATGGTTTTAAGTCAGAGAGGCTGCCCTGAGAGGCTGTCCATGAAAGGCTGTCGAGCATGCCTACCTCGTCGGCTGGCCAGCCCTTTGGATGCTTTCTGCCTGTAAGGGATCTGAAAAACTGTATCAGCTTAACTCTGGTGACTACTGCGAACCCTGCGGTGTATACTCGCAGCTTGTACATGAACCCAAGGGAATTTGGCTCCATAGTACTCATATCTGACGGCCTGAGCGGCTAGGGTCTGGTACTGTGGACTGCTGTGGGTGTTGGAGTTGCAATGGGCAGCGGGAACGGGTGCTTCAGCTCGAACACTGCTAGCAGCGCTGTACAGTTGCTGACGGTACAACACTGGATGCTTGCAGACAGCCTACACACAACAGCAGTTGTCGATGTTACTTAAAGGTACCCCGTAGTTTTGGTAGAGTACCAAGCCTCGCTATCGCAGTGCGAGGCTAGCCATGCTTCTCTAGAGGCACGCAACACGAGTGTCCTGCTGAGCAGTACTGCTGCTGTTCCTGGTGAGCGATGCCCGCTAAGCACTGCTGTACAGAGCTACGGGTAAGTACCAAGCCGTATGCATCAGGTGTGACGGGTTTAAGAGGCACACAATGCCAGCAGCCCGTGCAAGCTGACCTCGACCACCTGAAACAGTTCGGTCTCGCCTTGATGCGGGACCGCTGTGCGCCATGCGGCTGCAGCGTCAAGTGGACGACATGAACTGAGCATCTGTTATGGTATGCATCCAGTAATGTTTGAAGGCGGGCGTGTAGACAGATGTTACGCCATGTGGTGTCGACCGGCCCGAGGCTCTACAGTTGGTGACCTGGCACGGCAGCAACCTCTCAGTGCTTGCTGGTAACTGGTTATGGAGCCTAGCATTTTCAACCGAAAGGAAGCCTGAGCTGCTGGCAACTCATCTATCTGCTGTGGGTGTGTTCAGCGCGCTTTCAAACACATAATTCATTTGTTGGAGGAGCTGCATGGCAGGCAAGGATTCAGCCACCGACAGCCGCACTCTGCACGGCTACGATGCGCTCAGGAATGAAGCAGCAGGTCCTGCTTGGCAGTCTGCATTGCATGTCATGTGTTCCCTAGGGTTTTAGATGCATGGAACGCTACATCTCTTAGCAAATCCTTGCACAGCTTGTCGCAGTCAATCTGATATTGCCACCTGTGACACTTGCCTATCAACATCCTGTCACGACCAACCCTGTTGAGTCACCATGTCATGACGGCATTAAGGCTGGTGGAACACTGTTCCACTCAATGACTCATTTGAGCTCAAGTTGAGCTAGACATTCAGATAACAGTGATAACGCAACGTCACAATACACAATGACAGTTATGCCACGAACGCCGTGCCACGACAGTCTAGCCACGACAGTTAGGGCACGGCAGTCATGGCACAAGACAAAGCCACCAAGCAAGTCAGGGTCTGAGTTATAACAGTTGATTAACAAAGTCAAAGCCCAAGGCCTAAGTCAACACAAGGCTACCCACCGCAGACCCGCCCGCCCGCCCACCACGTACCCGCCGGCCCGCCCCCCGTGTCCACAACTACTCTGTGTCTCCACCCACTGACTGCGTTGCCTCCTCTCCTCCTGCTGCTGCCCTTGCTGCATTGTAGCCACTTTAGCCCTCAGATGCCTTCAAGCTCAAGCTCAAGGATGCGCTTGCGCTGTCCAACCACTTCTGCTTCTAACGTCGCAACAGGATCTGCATTGTTACAGCTGGCTTCCGCTCGCTAGGCGAACGGGCTGCTATATAAGAGTATTTCATTTGGAATTCCTTATATTAGTCTCTGCAAATCAACAGAAGCGGTGAGGCCCGCGGTGAGAAAGGGACGGCGGCACTTGACAATAACGGACTGTAGCATTTGACAAGTTGCTATAGCATTGCACTGAGATCTGGACACCTAATAGAACAGCGCGCTTATACCATGGCATACAGTGCTACAGCAGGTAACATCTTCCGGTGTGGCAGTGCTCCCGCACTCCCAATAGCAGAGCACTTGCACCAACACTGTATGCAGTGCCGTTAGTACTACCAGCTTTCGACCTTTCAAAGCAACTAGCATCCGCAACATGAAGCGTGTCACATTCAGGTCCTGTTAGGAAGATAACAATATGCAGTCTTGCTCACCTGCTTAGCATCACAGTGGGGACACCTAGCCGTAAGACCCTCGTCGGTGTACCATCGCTCATACCACTCATGTCGTACGATTCCCCTCTTACACATTTGACATTGTATCACGTCATTCTGGAAATACCAACCTGCTCAAATCGACAACACAAGTGCTTAGGATGGCTGACATTGAAGAAGACCTAGGAACTTGAGTGAAATATGGCGATTGCAACTGGGCTGTTGTCGGTAAGACCAGAGACCCACAGGAGATGTGTTGTGCTACTTGCACTAAAGATATCCGATAGCCTCAAAGAATGCCGATGCTAATCAGGAAGGAACTGCAATTGCGACCCTCCAGGTTGCACATGAATACCTCTACGAAGCTTTTGCAAGAGAATTTGCAAGCAAGCACAGGGTGCAATTTGGTGCCTAACAGCAGCAACGGTTCATTGCTGCCACCTTTGGGGCCCACCCCTGCTGTTTTGTGCACTATCCCACTTACACATTTTCTCCTCTAATGCAATCTCAGCTTCCTCAGTCTTGGCTTCCTCAGTCTTGGCTTCCTCAGTCTCGGCTTCCTCAGTCTCGGGGCTAGAAGGCCTTCTCGGCCTGAGCATCAGTTGTCTGGCTGCGGACAGCAGCAAAGACATGTTGAGTGGAACCTCTGTGTACACTTTGGGCCAAAGTCACACACTTGCTTGCCCAGGGTTCTAAATCTGCTGCCAACATAAGCCAACATTCCAACGGCGTGGTCAAAAAAACAACATAAGCAGAAGGAAGAGATGCATAATTGCTGAGTCAGCAGCAACCTGGTGTTTGCATGCATGCAACCTATGCGCTACTAAAAAAAACAAAGCACTGCGGCGTGGGGTTTCAACATGTAGTATGATGTATGCAATGGGCACTTGACTGGCTGCAAAACATTGTATGTGCCAGTGAGCAGCAAAAGCAGCACAAGACAGCAGTTGCTGCAATGACGATCTGCGTGGTCAGATAGACCATGGTCATGCATACGTCGCTATATGCATGAGTATGCTGTGCAATTATAGTCTGTGCGGGTTATAGTTGTTCATCTTGTTGAACAAGAACAGCGACTGAGCTGGCCTGTGACACAGTTGGCAGCTGCATTCTGTTATACAGAATGTTGCCAACTGCCATGACCGTCATGTAGGCTACACAGTATGCTCCGAATTTGTTACCCAGTCCCAGTCCAAGGCCACCTAGCCCGGCAACAGCAAACTCGTGGGCACATTGGTTGGCAGGTACAGCAGCAGGCAGTATCTGGTCAGGCTGACCTTGCATGCCTGCGACCAGACAGACACACCTGCACTCCTCTTCTTGGCGTCACCTGTGGCTTTGCTGTTGCTACCGGCAGCCCTGTCCTCATCTACCTGCTCAGTGACAGGTGCCGCAGCCCTCTCTGCACCTTTCACTTGTGCTTCTGTCGTATCTTCAGACGTTCGCATCTTTCGCCGTGCAACTGCAAGAACCACAAGGTCACAGCAAGAGGTCACATGTTTGCTTGAGGTTGCAGAGAACTCTGGAGATGCCAACCCAGCCTAGCAGGAATGAGCAAGCCTGAGCAGCAAGGGGCAAGGAGTCGGGGCTTGCCAGGCGGGTGTTCAGCAACCGAGTAGGTAAGGCGCGCACTGAAGGCTGCAACGTGGTGCTGAAGAGGAGCAACACACATCCGGCGCATTGCATATTATGCATGGTCACACCATCACACAAAGGTGCTGGCCAGCACACCCCCCTGATAACGCGGCTGACCTTGCATGTCTGTGAAGCATTTACCCACACACCTGCAGGCCTCTTCTTGGTGACAGCTGTGGCTTTTTTGCTACCCCTGCCAGGTGCAACACCTTCCAGGAGCTGGTATATGAGGGCCTCGTATGCATCAACCTGCTCAGTGACAGGTGCTGCAGCCCTCTTTGGACGTTTCACTTGCGCATTTGGCGTATCTTCAGACATTCGCACCTTCCGCCGTTTGACTGCAAGAACCACAAGGGCACAGCAAGAGGTCACCGTGATAGTATATGCTTGAGGTTGCAGTGAACTCTGGACAAGCCAACCCAGCCTAGCAGGAGTGAGCAAGCCTGAGCAGCAAGGGGTGGGGGATTGCCAGGCGGGTCTGGCGTCCACTGCATTCACCACCGGTGCGTTGCTCAGCAACTGAGTAGGTAAGGTGCGCACTGAAGGCTGCAACGTGCTGAAGAGGAGCAACAGACATCTGGCGCATTGCATAAGCATGGTCACACCATTACACATGATGTGCTGGCCAGCACACTCTCGTGCAAGACCCTGCTGATGCAGCTGACCTTGCATGTCTGTGAGATCACCCACACACCTGCAGGCTTCTTCTTGGCGATAGCTGTGGTCTTTATGCTGGACTTGTCCGTATCTACCTGCTCATTGACAGGTGCTGCACCCTTCCTCGGACCTTTCACCTGCGCCTCTGCTGAATCTTCAGACGTTTGCTTCTTGGGCCGTGCAACTGTGAGATTCACAAGGGCACAGCAAAGAGTCACGCTGATGCTTGAGATTGCAGACATGCTCATGAGGTCACCCTGGAGTGGGCAAGCAGCTTGCTAGCAAGGGACAGTTGGGGCGTGCCAGGCCAGTCTATTGCATCCACGACCGACGCGTTGTTCAACAATTAAGTGGATACGGCACGCACTGATTGTTGCAACGTGCTGCTGAAGAGAAGCGACACACGTCGTACGGCTCATTGTCAAGCATGGTCAATTCTTACAATGCACGGTGCTGGCTAGCACACTCATGCAAGGCCCTGCTGACACTGTAGCGTCTGTAACGTATTATACCTGCCACAGGACGGTGCGCGACAGCATTGGATCGTGGCCTCGGGGCAGCCCTTCTCATTTTGCCAGGTAAACCTGCTGCCTGGTATTGTGGAATAGCTTGTGAGAGAACCTATAACATAGTAAGCACCTTTCTGATACCTCAGGTAGTCCTTGGCAAGCTTGGCGGGCAAAATGCCCGCCCACTGTGACATACTGTACAGATGCAGTGCAGCTCAGGCGGAAGCACTGAAAAGCTGCTAGCAGCGCTGTATCGAGTTGCCGGATTCGCTGCCTTTAGTAGACTGCCGAGCAGGGCCTGCTCGAATTCGCTGCCGACAAAGGACATGGTGCAGCAGCAGCATTGTATGCTTGTGTCGTTACCCACCCGGAGCATGTTGCTGCGATCGCCCCCGCCCCCCAGCTTTATCTTCTGCCCGTGCCTTTCCCCCGCACCCCAGTGAGAGCCCGTTGGAGCCCCGTCGGATCCCAGTGCATAGGGGCTTTCTTCAGTGTGACCAGCGCTCGCAAGCTTTCGAAATACTGATAAAGAGAGAGCCAATGAGTGAGAAAATCAACAAGTTAGAAAGACTGCTCACACACGGGTTGTTCCCAGCAGGACAAAATCCGTGCTGACTAGTGGTGGGGCTTACACAGGCGAAGCATGCCGCATGGGTCACATTCAACATCCAAGGTAACGGCATGATAAGCCTGTGCACAGCTCACGTGAACTATAGTACTAACCATGCAATTCAAAGCTACTTCGCCCAGCTCATAGCTATAGACACGTCTTGTACTTGCATGTCCACGCTATAAGGCTGGACAGAGAAGGGGGGAAAGCCACAGAACACATAACAAGCAGCTTGCTATAATTGATTAGAGCAGCAGCAGTGACCTTCAAGACACCAAATACTCAGCAGTAAGTCAGCAGCTGCTAGCAAACTCAAATGCACTCAGCCAGTATTGGTTTGTGAACCTTTGCTAGCAACCAACATGTCAACCTGTTCTTGTTGATAATGCCGTCGACAGTACATCTCAAAGAAGTGCCGCAGTTGCCACAACTCCAACAGTTTGAGGACAAGGGGTTTGGCACACATCCAACGTCACAAGCTAGTCGGCCAAGCATGGCAGTTGGAACGACACGAGATTGCATTCTGCACTTCTGGGGCTGTCAGTGGATGCCCCATGGATGCCCAAATTTCAGAATATCCACAGGTTCCACAAAGCATGTGGCAAATTCAATACTTACAGCAGGCATGAAACAAGCGATCAGGCGTAGACACTCCCAGTACTGCAGCCGACAAAGACATGCTTTTGGATGATGCACTGTACCTCACCATCGCTGAAGCCTTTTCAGTGATGCCGGTCCTAAAACCAAAACCTGATGTAATTGGCAAGCAGACAACACTCAGTAATGGCATACAAAAACAATGCATTTGCATAGCTGTGCTGTGATCTCGCTTTCTGACTCTCGCTAATCGATGTGGTAAGATACTCAGCAAGGAGACAACATATTGCCAAACAAGGGCCATGTGGCCAATTCAGCACTGACAATCCATGTGTGAAACTGTTCTGCGATGGATTTGTCATTGGCAACTCTAACAGAACACCCTAAATACTGACGAGACATTCAGTCAAGCAGCGAGAACAGGATTTGTCGGCAGACAGGAACTCAGCACTGACAGTGCCATGGGGCACACTGTCTAGTTGCAAAACATGGGCACTGGCAACTCCAAGGAAACAATACAATCACGACAAGTCACCCAGAACCCTGATGAGACATAGTCATTGCCAGAACCCTACTTCACAGCTAGCATGTGTCCATTTGACAAACTCAATAGAAACCGCAGGCATGAAGCACACAATCAGGCAGTATACACTCCAGTATTGCAGCTAAGAGAAACATGCATTTGGATGATGCACTGTACCTCACCATCGCTGAAGCCTATTGAATGGTGCGGGTCTTACAACCAAAATCTGATGTAATTGGCAAGCAGACAACACTCAGTGATTTGGCATACAAAAACATGCATTTGCATAGCTGTGCTATAATCTCACTGTCTGACTCTCGCTTATCGATTTGGTAAGATATTCAGCCAAGGAGACGATATATTGCCAAACAAGGGCCATGTGGCCAAGTTCAGCACTGGCAATGCCATGTGTGAAACTGTCTCGCAATGGATCCTGCCACTGGCAACTCCAACAGAACACCCAAAACACTGACCAGACATACAGTCAAGCAGCGAAAACAGGAATTGTGCAGACAATAACCGAGCACTGACAGTGCCATGGGCCACACTATTTGCAGCAAAACATGGACACTGGATGAGTGACTGAGTTACATGGATAGGCAGAAGGATCCCAGGTAAGCTCAACCTACAGATCCTGCAAGCATAAACAGGCCCTAGGGGATTGCAAACTAGGTTGGTTACAGACGAGTAACTCAGTGACACTGACCGCCAACAGGCTGCCACACAAGGTGGCCAAGCAGATGCCTGATCGAGAATGAACTCATGTTTTGCGTTGAACCAGCTGTGAACCCATTGACATTGCGCATGCACGCTCAGCTGCATATGGTTTTAGGTCAGAGAGGCTGCCCTGAGAGGCTGCCCTTGAAAGGCTGTTGAGCATGCCTACCTCGTCGGCTGGCCAGCCCTTTGGATGCTTTCTGCCTGTAAGGGATCTGAAAAACTGTATCAGCTTAACTCTGGCGACTACTGCAAACCCTGCCGTGTACACTCGCAGCTTGTACATGAATCCAAGGGGAGTTGGCTCCATAATACTCATATTTGATGGCCTGAGCGGCTAGGGTCTGGTACTGTGGACTGCTGTGGGTGTTGGAGTTGCAATGGGCAGCGGGAACGGGAGCTTCAGCTCGAACACTGCTAGCAGCGCTGTACAGTTGCTGACGGTACAACACTGGATGCTTGCAGACAGCCTACACACAACAGCAGATGTCGATGTTACTTAAAGGGTACCCCATAGTTTTGGTAGAGTACCAAGCCTTGCTATGGCAGTGCGAGGCTAGCCATGCTTCTCTAGAGGCACGCAACACGAGTGTCCTGCTGAGCAGTACTGCTGCTATTCCTGGTGAGCGATGCCTGCTAAGCACTGCTGTACAGAGCTACGGATAAGCACTAAGCCGTATGTACCAGGCTTAACCAGGTTTGAGAGGCTGTATTTGGCAGCAGCCCGTGCAAGCTGCTGACCTCGAAAGCTTGGAACAGTTCAGTCTCGCCTCGGAACAAGATCGCTGTGCGCCATGCGGATTGACGACACTGATCGAGCCTATGAAATGGAATGCATGCAATCCCATAGTGGTTGCTTGAAGGCGGGCGTGCAGACTGATGTTACGCCATGTATTGTCGACCGGCCCGAGGCTATACAGTTGGTGACCTGGCACTGCAGCAACCTCGCAGTGCTTGCTGGTAACTTGTTATGAAACATAGCATTACAAAAAACGATACGAAACCTGAGTAGCTGGCAAAGTTCCCCTCTGCCGTGGGTTTGTGCCAGCGCGCTTTCGAACGCACGGTTGCTGTTAGTAACAAGCTTATTCTGAATCAGCAGTACTGCTGCGTCACATTGTATATGTACTAGTAGTTCTGAGTGGCACCGGACATATTGTGTTGTTTGGCCTGGTACAGGCTGTTATCTGGGCTGTGATGACCAGCCTAGGCTGTAGTCACACGCTGGGTAGCTACCTATGGTCACAGGCCTGGGGGTCACTCAACCTGTGATTATGGGGTGAACCAAACCTGCTCAGCTGTTAGCAGAGCTACATGGCAAGCCAGGATCAAACCACCTGCAGCCGCACTATGCACGGCTACGATGTGCTAAGAAGCGATCACTGAAGCAGCATGTCCTGCTTGCAAGTTGGCAGTATGCATTGGCAGTATGCCATGATGTTCCCTAGGGGTTTGATGCATGGAACGCTGATCTCTTAGCAAATGCTTGCACAGCTTGTCGCAGTCAGATTAACATTGCCACCTGTGACACTTGCCTATAAACATCTTGTCACAGATCAAGCCTGTTGGGTCACCATGTCATGACGGCATTCAGGCTGGTGCCACATAGTAAACATAGAGCTCGACATTTAGATATACAGATTGACAAGCAGGCTTGTGCAAGTGCCCCGACTCCATAACAGAAGTAAAACTTCATAATAATTTGTGAACATTGAGAACAAGCATGGATCAAAGGACTCCAGCGTCTGTTCCGGTTCCTTTATTTCTGATGTTATGTGTGTGCAGTACGGCACCATCACGGCCTCAACGGGCAGCTTTGCCAGCAGTTCAGTTGTGT
>NSMO01014643.1:0-14920 GCA_002588565.1 Coelastrella sp. UTEX B 3026 | reverse complement strand
CCCTGGGGCCCTGTACCGCCTCAGGCTGCAGGATACCCGCCAGCTGCTGTACCGCAGCAGTACCCTGGCGCTGTACCGCCACAGGGTTTACCGGGTGCTGTACCGCCACAGTACCCTGGAGCTGCACCGCCTGGTGTGGCGCCTCCTGGAATGCCACCTGGTGAGTTCAGTGCAGCAGCTTTATTGCTTCTGTGCTGAGCGCGAAAGCCAACTCTTGCAAGCGTTTATCCACCTTGCATACTCATAACAGGAGTGTGTATGGTGTTGAACGTTCGCACAGACTTATGTGTTGCAGGCGCTGTCTTCAGCTTTGGTTTGTGTAGTACCATCACTGCCCAAGTACTGTCCAAAGGATCCAAGTGATACCCACAGACTCAACACCGTAAACTCCGTACCACTATGTCGCCTTTCATTGAGTCCACCCCATCCAATGCCAATCATTCAATCCTAACTGATACTGATAAGTGCTAAACTCTTCACAACATCATTGAATATGTTGCAGGAGTTCCAATGCAGCAGGCCCCGCCAGTGCAGGAGCCCCCTGCGGAACCAGAGCCCATCAGCAGCTTCTCATTCCCCCCTGGCTTGATACCTCAGTTAGTGCGTGATAAGAGCAAATACAGTGAGCCATATGCACCAGTGGACCCCATGGAAATTGATAATGCGGGGTTGCCTCCGCCGCCGGAGAAAGATGCTTACTTGAAGTCAAGGATCAACAGGTTTCTAATGGATGTGAGTAGCTAAGCAGGTCATGCTCGTGGATGTAATTTTGGCTGTTGATATGAAGATGCTGTCTTTGCTTGATCCGTTTTGTTGAAAGTTGTTCAAACCTTGGGGTGAGCAGCGTATATCTGCAGTTACAAGCATGTTACTACTGTTGCTAGTATACAAAAGCAACACCTATGAGTCTGTTATCTTATTACATCTATGTCATGGTAATACGGCTATGGTTGACTAGATAAAAAAAACTATACACACATTGTCATCCATGCCCATGCACTATGCCTTGTCTATTGGCGTCACAAAAAACGTAAGAAGAAATAGGAAAAGATTGCGTCCCCCCCCCCCCCCCCCAAAAAGTGTATGAAAAGCGCTAACATATGCCTCTGCTGTTGCCGGCGCTGCTGTCATGTCAGATCCGTGATTACAAGCCCGGCTCATCTCGTGCTGATCTAGAAGAGGCGAGAGCATCAGCAAGAGCACAGCAAGGGCTGGAACCTGACAGCGATGAGGTAAGCACGGGGGTATCACAGTGGGGTCAAGCAACTGGAAGTCGTCTTTCTTGTGTGCGTTTTGTGGTGTGGGGGGGGGGGGGGTGGGAGGGGAAGGACTGCCCTAGGTTCAGGACCATTGTTGGTGCAATAGCTTCCCCCCTGCCACCAGTTGTCATCAAGTGATCAATGAATTAGGCTCAGCGGTGTGGTTGCTGCTGTTACCAGATACATATATCTTCGGCGTATAGGAACAGAGTTATTAACGCTGTCGGTGTATGTTTCGATGGACCTTGTCACTGCTAGAGTTGACATTTGGGCAGTGCTGAACTGCAGCACTAGTCACCAAGCATTTGATCTGGGTGCCAGTTCTGTGAGCCTCAGGCTTGTTTGATATAATAATACAGTATACTTGGCTGCTAAACACCTTGATTTCTATATCAACAACTTCAAGGCTTAGTCTCGTGCTGTGCTACCCCTGCAGGAGTTGGCCCTTGGCAGTTCAGGCAGTCGTCTCACTCGTCGTAAGGCGCTTGGCCTCGGTTCCGGTGCTGAGGGCCGCAGGCGTGCTCGACTGGTATCTGGCGGCATGGCAGATGATGGGAGCTATGTGGGACCTGGAGGAGGTGCATTGAATATGTTGTGCATTAGTGTTGATCTTTGCTATGTTATATCTGCCGTGTTATATTGTATGCGAGAGATTGCGGGAGCGAGTCTTCCAGGGGCTTGTCATTGAGATTTGTGCACAATTCCTACGCACTCCAAGGGTGCCTGTCACCTCGCTTGGTCGAGACCCACTGGCGAAGTTGAATTCTGGCTTTGTGATGGGCGTGGCTCAGCCAGTCCAACATCCAATCGCCATGCCATTTCCTTTTTTTGGCTGCCATGCCTGGATGAGAGCCCCTGCTGCTCCCGCCAGAGCTGAGTCTCCACTTCTTGATGAAGTGACTGAGCCATGCAGTAAGTCAAATGCGCTGGCAAGAGCTGCAGTGTCTTGCAATATGACAAGTTGAACTGTTCTGAGGCTGGGTTTTTTTTTGTCTTGCATTGAGCATATTGCAGTGTATGTTTTTAGAGACCATGAGGCACAGACTGACATGTTGCAATGCATGTCTAACCTTTTGCAACTCCAAAGACACCAGAGACGAGCCCATAACATGGGTGCTGCTTCTGCTTGTCAATGAAACTTCCTACCCTTTGTTGGTGGTGAATACAGGCACAGATGTAGTAATCCAAGTGAGCCAATGCACACATCTTTCTGCACAACACAACACTTATGTGTCTTCTAACTTCAGTCCACTGACTTGCACATCGCAAAGCATTGCACTTCAGTGTCATTCATATCTAGCTGTCCAATGACCACCTGCTAACCACCTGTGTTGCATGTTTTGCTGCTATCATCCCGCAGGTCGTGGTGAGCGGCTGGGTCTTGGTGCCCACAACCCTGCCGGCGGCGCTGCGGGCCTGGGTGATGTGTACAGCAGTTACAGGAGGATGCGCAGCACATCATACCATGAGATGATCGTTGGAGGCAAAGCGGTGGCGGCACCAGCTCAATGACAACGGTGGTCTCTAGTGGATTGAATGTTAATCAGAGCAGCCATGAGTCGGATGACCTTCTGCAGCAAGGCAGCTCCTGAGGAGATATAGCTTGATATTTGTGGTGGCTTGATGGTCGCCGAAAAGCATGCACTCTGGGTGTTTACGAATCACTGGGCGCATATATGTGTATAGGGGGCCAAGAGGACCTGTACATCGAGACCTCAGTAGCACCAACCGTGTGGTACCGGTGCATAAGTGTGCAATGCTAGCCTCTCATGTCTGCTGTGGCACATCATGTAGTTCCTTGCCATATTCAAGTTGCTGGGCACGGGGTCGGCACACATTGTGGATGTGCCTTGAAACTGGGTCGCAGCATGATATCTGCATTGTCGCATTTAGTGCAAGCCAATCATCCGCCCGCAGTACGACAAGCACGGGTGGGTCAAGAAACTGTCTGTCGAATGTATCACGTTTTCGTCACGGGCCCATGTTACCATTGGCACTTCAAACTCATTTTCACTGAACACCGTTTGCTTGGTTCCTCTCAAGCAAGCATCATCATTATCATCATCATCATCAGTGTGGACAATACCAGCCGCAACCAAATATACTGCACAGCTAGGGTAGCATGCACCAATTTGCTTGCCATTCTATGTTGCGTGAGCTGAACCTTTCTCGGCTATTTGGCTAAGATCAAGTGTAGTATCTGCTCTGTTCAGTTTGATAGCTGAACTATGGGTCATTGTGGTAAACAGCAAAACTTCACAATTTGTTTCGAATGCACCCATAGTATAATCTTGCTGGGCAGGTAAGATCCGCCGTCGGTGCCAGAGCTATCACAGCTATAGCTCTAGCAGTTTCCATGACCACTGATAATTGCAAGAAAATCCACAAACCGCATGTCCCCCGCCTCCCTGATTTGCAGGCAAGGACGTCGCCCCCTGCATCTGCACATATCAACACAACGTGCTTTTGATTCCAAAGGTCTCATGTCACAAGAAAAGGCATGCCTGGCTGAGCAGCTGTTGCAGGCCCCTTGCAGTCCAGACATCAACAACATCCACCCCTGAGTTTTGTAACAAGATTTTGGTATCGTACACACACAGGCTCCTCACAACATGATACAACAGACGTTTTTTTGGTGCAACTGACACATTTCTGCAATTGGTGCAGTCTATAATGAGTGAGACATACATGCAGGTGGGCATGATTTTGTCGGGTGGCAGCCCCTTGCATGTAGCATGCTGTATACATGCAGCAGTTCGCTTGGCGTTCTATGTTGCATGAGCCAAACCACAAAAAATCTAATAGCCTACAACAACTGCTGCATATCCCACTGGGGCAACCCATAGCTGCAACTTACTTGATACACACTGGCATAATGCTTTTCAGCCAGGAACAATAACTTATGCAACAACAGCTGGAAATGTTTGACTGTTTGTCATGAAGATGTTATTGAAGACTGAGCCACCAGCACCAACTTTCCAAGAATGAATGAATGAGCTCATGTCGAACCATGATCAACTCTTTGCGCTGATTGCAACACTGACGCATTTAATCACTCTACAGCAGAGACCATTGTTTGGCATTTGGTCAGACTGGGACCATTGCTGGTTTCCCACCAGGCCAGGAGGTGGTCTCACTCACTGGCAATGGTCGCTTGGTGTGTGGGTGGGGTAAGCATGTGGGACACTCACTGCAGCTCCTGCAGTAGGAGGAATGAGCAGTGCAGCATTGAGTGTCGAGTACTGATCGTAATACTGCAATGCAAGACCACTTACGCTTTTTGAGTATGATGGCATGCAGAGAGATACCTGAGACAATTGCTGACTGTAAAAACATATTGATGTGATGTGCGGTGACTGGCATTGAAAAGGGGATTGCAGAGTGCATCTGCATCCAACAGACTCACAAGAAATCTCAACGCTGCTGCCGCTCTGCGCAGCGGTGCTGCATGTGTGTTCAGGCTTCTATTGCTGCTGCTGCTGCTGCGCCTGTTTGGCCAAGACTAGTGTGCACGCAGCAAGCATGAAGAATGAATATGACCCAAAGCGTCTGTGACACTTCTGTTCACTTGTTTTTGCAAAGAATCTAATGCATTTTGCCCCGAGCAAGGACCAGCAGTAAGCCACCAAAGGAAACAGCAACCCCTCGTCTGCTGAAACGCAACTCATCTTGGCAAGCTTCTTCTTACCTGATCAAGTTATTTTTGCTGCATCCAATTTCCAAGTTCACCAAGCACTATCTGCAACCACTGGCGCCGCTAACACCACAGCTTTTGCAAAGAGTCTGTTTGTATGTTGCCCCCGGAGCAGGATCACCAGTAAGCCACTACAGAGTAACATCACTACACACGTCTGAAAGTTCACAATTCATCTTGGCAAGGCTTCTTACCTGATCAAGTTATTCTCGCTGCATCCACCTTCACGTTCACCAAGTTCAAATACACACCCCTGGCGCCGCTGTCACCACAATCATGGCCCTGCTGCTGTCAACTGAAACACAGCAGCAGCGGCAGCAGCAGCAGGTGCTGCTCAGATGCGGCACATGCCCCAAAGTTTCTGCCAACACCCGGCCATTGCCTGGTAGAGGGGTAGCAGATACCGCCAGTATTGCCAGGCCGCTGTCATGCCAAGGTCTAGCAGCTGCCGTGTTTGCTGCTAGCGCTTGAGGATGCTTCCAAATGCCTTGTGCACTTTCAGAACACGCCTGATAGTTAGAGAGATACGTTCACCCTCTCTGGGGACAGTAGATACAGCACCAGCACCCTCTGGACCTGCTGCTGCTGCTGCTGCTGCTGCTGCTGTATTGTTCAAATCTGCTGAGCTGTGACTAGCGCCATTGCTGCTGCTGCTGTTGGTGAGGATTGTGTCATTGCTGTTGTGTGCTGGGTATGCTGCGTGATTCGCTGCAGCTTGTGTTGGCTGCTGTTGTGCTAAAGCTGTACCATTCTGGACGTGCTGCGTGTCTAAGAGCTGTGCCGCTTCTGGATTGACTATAGAACTGTCTATGACTTCGTGAGTAACCTGCAACAGAGCAAAAGTCAAAAATACATCAAATATAAATATGTTCAGCTGACAGATCCAAAAGATAACCGACAGACTACCTTAGAACATACCAATCGTATCTTTGAACAGTGCAGCAGCATTGTTTGCGATCATGCGCGAGCACACATTGCCTGCAGGCATATGTCAGTTAGCGGCCCCTTGCATGTAGAATACAGCAGCATGCTTGGCATTCTATGTTGCATGAACTATACAATGCCTGCCCCATGATGTCCACTACATGTGCAAAGCGCCGCGATGGCAATGCAATGGCGCTTGCCCAAGCTGACAGGTTGTGCAGCAATAGCAGCATTTGCCGCAAGATTTGAGTCCTTCCTGTCAGTCAGTTTAGCTACTCAATAAGTCACTCGGTCAATGGTAAGCAGCAGTATGAGCCACAGACAGACACTTGCCTCCTCTATGCCATGTAAACAGTCATGATAAGCTTCGTCTTGGAATATCAGTAAGCTGCGGGGCATGGCCAGTATAGACGCCACAGGGGGTAAACCACCAGTGCCACCTGCAGCCACAAGTAACAGACACGCAATGCAGCAGCAGCAGCAGCCGCCATAGCAGCAGCGCCAGTTCAGAGCAGCTACAACAAAATCAGAGACAGTGACCCTGTGTAGCGCTGGTTTGACATGAGGTGGTTGGAGTTGCTGGATGGGAGGGGTATGAAGGCTCACACTGCTGACAAACTTTCAGCAGTGTTATTGAAATGACAAATAAGCAAGTTAGATGAGCCCTAGTAAGGCCATCAGCAGTGGTGACAAAGCAAGTCGTGACAAGCCAACGGATAACAAAAGCAGTGGCAGCAGTTTGATGGTAACGTCAATGTAGAAACTATTGGTAAGTGCGCCCACAACCCCAAATTACAGCCGGATTACAGCAAAAACACACAGCTGCCCTGCTGTTTAAGTCAGCTGGAGCCATGGCAAACGCATTCACCCCGTCCATATCGGGTCTCTTACCCTCAGGTTGCTTCTGCCAGAAACGCAGTACTGCTGGTGAACCCAATGACAGTATACACACTACTGGGTGATACAGGGGGCCATCTTGGTGAGGCTGCAGGGGCAGCAGACGAAGGATAGAGATACAAACATGAGGGTTTATTGCCTCACATGTATTCATACAGCAAGAGGTGCAGGCGCAGGAGCAGATTTCACAGCATGTGCAGGATCGGATGTCTGTGTTGTACGTGTCTAGCTGTGTTGTAGGTGCTATTTGCCATTTGCTGCTGGGTGCACACTCGCTGAAGCTTTGGGAAACCTTGAAGACGGCTTCTAGTATGCAGCAACCACGTGTCTGCTGTTGTTGCCCATTGACCCGCTGCTGCTTTTGCGACTCAGTCATGGCATTGACAGTAGCTGTTGTGAACCACTTGTGCATGGCTGAGGGAGGCCTATGTCTCACCATGATGCCGCAACCCGGTTGGTACGAGTTTATTAGTACGTGATTTGGGCCTTGGTCCCCGAATATGGGCAATTGCTGGTTCAAACGACTACAGAGCTGCTCTAACCACCTAGGCATCAGTGCAGGAATGAGGCCCTTGGTGTGCACGATACCGCCATGGTTCTGCAGCCTTCTGCCTGATAGCTGCACACGAAGTACATGTAATTGTACGCATAAGCATGCTTGCATGCAAAGCAGGCCAAAGCAGAAACAAGAGTTGTTGGTGATGTACCTGCACCCACTTGGCCTGTGACGCGTGCACCTCGGTTAGAAGCCTTTGCTCCTCGTCGCGAGTGACGAATTCTGGCAGATAATGCAGAGTAGGAAGTCGGCCAGCGCCGACCTGGCTCTGCATGAGTAACTCGCTCATCAGCAGTACTGACCAGAGCCAGCAACCGGATGTAATGCTTCGCAGAAGGCTGCAGCTGAGCCAAAGAGTTCGGCAATGACCTGGCACCTCTCTTGTCGTTCTGCAGTGTGTGCATGCAGCTGGATTCTGAGGGCATCAAGTCTTTAAGCCGGGCTGGCGAGTGTCACAATCTTGTTGCTCAGTGATCAGCGGCACTGTATCAGAACTGGCTCTGTTATCTGGTGAGACTGCCTTATTTTTACCGTTTGCGCTGGTCATTTCGCCAACACATGGTATATCGGAAGAGCCTTTGTCCCTGGAAGTGCCGGTCAGGGTCACGACGGTCTGAAAGCACCTGCATGTCTGGTCTATTCCAGAGCTACCGTTGAGTCTTTTATGGTGTAAATAACGCCTTGTGAGAAGCAGGCGACTGCAACAGGACGCAGTAAAGCTCAAGCACTACACGTCCCGGCCGGCCCGGTCCGCCAGGCCACCCCTACGCTGACGTTGACCTGCAAAAACAGCTCTCACGTAGTAGAGCAGACAGTAAGTTTGCAGTGCTGAGGTTAATGCAGCAGCTCCAGCCTGACTGTAAGATAACACAACCGGGGACGCTGTGACAGGACCGTCCAACCAGCATAGATCATTCATTAACAAATAAGGGTACATATGCGAGTCTGTTCTTACAAGCAACGTATACATTTGTTGCCGTGCCTGTCGGAACTCGGCAGGGCCGTCTCAGCACTGCAGGCATCAGTGACGAAAGCAGTTTACATATTACAGGTTGCAGGGAATTATTCGAGCATAGATCGCCCCCTCACCATCAGCAGCTTTGCTTTGGACTGTGAAGTACGCTGCTGCGGCGGAAAGCCTTATTTCCCAGGGTATCCCGCGCTTGGTTGCTGATTTCATTATTCTTGACTTGATAGCACGTGTCAAGGTGCCAAGCGCGACTCCATGGGCAACAAACGGAAGCCTGCCCAGGGAGCTGCTGCTTTGAACAAAAAGAAGAAGTTCAGCAAGGGGCCAAAGGTATGGAATTCTTTACCGCACAATGAAGATGCCCATCAGTACAATAACGGTGTTAGCCAGCCCAGGTGAAGCCAAATACGTCGTATGCACTGCAAAACTGGTATCACACCTCCTGCAGGGCAAGGGCCAGCCAGCAAAGCAGCAAGATGTGCCGCTACCGCCAGAGTCAGACGAAGAACGACAGGAATACGAAGTGCAAGATGAAGATGTCGAGTTTGTGCAGCAGTACGGCTCGCAGCTAGGCTTCTTGACAGACCTGAATGCAGAAGAGCTCAACAGGTGACCAGTAGCAGCCCCAGCTCTAGCAGCTACGAGAAAAAGCCGCTAGTCACTTTGCAACCTAGTCACGTCTGCTGCACGTGACTGTAGCCAGCGAATGGCTTTACCACCGCCATGATTTGGACGGGCAGATCCGCGCTTGGCAGCAATATGAGTGTTACAGCAAGGACGATGTTTGGAGGGGTGGCAAGCATGTGTCTTTGGCCTAGCCCTGCGAAGTATGCAGCAGTCAGTGGTGTATCAGTCAGCAATGTGCTTTCTTTGGACACCTAATGTGTTGTGAATGCAGGGCTGTCAAAGAAAAGCAGAAAGCAGCAGCAGCAGTGGCAGCGGCAGAGCCAGGCAGCGATGACGGCAGCGACCATGAGGATGCCTATAACTCAGAAGATGATGCAGAGGAGTATGAACGAAGACCACGAGCAGCAGAACAGGTCAGGCTGGGGGCAGTTTCAGGGTTGAACTGGTTTTTCAACAACTGCTCCTGTTGATCATGGTCAAAACACGGGCTTTTGCTGCCTGAGACAAAGCACCCGATCCTAGATAGTCAGACTTCCAGGGTAGCAGCAGCAGCAGCAATAGGGCCGCCGTGAGCGATTTTCAGGACTCCATCATCTGTGTCATCGTGCGACGGGTGTTGTATCTCTGTATCGTCTAAAGTTTGTCCTTACAACACAGGGTTCAGATGGCAAGTACTGATGGCTTGCCAGTGAAAACTGCAACAGGAGAGCTTCTAAGCAACTCAACAAGCAGCAGCAGCAGCAGCAGCTCAGACTCCACACGTTGCCTCTCACAATGCGTGCCTGAAACTGTTTGTATGTCTGCAGGTGCACAAAGCCAGCACTGCAGGCCTGCCAGTCAAAACCACAACAGGCCAACTTGTATACCAGCCCAGCAAAGTGCAGCAGCAGCAGTTGCAAGCAGCTAAAGTGCAAGTTGAAGGTGTCACAGTGCAAGACAGCATACTGCTGGAACAGCAAATGCAGAAGGCTGAGAAAGCAGCAGCAAAGGAGGCAGCAGCAGCAGCAGCGGAAGCTGAAAAGGCGGCAGCGATCAAGCAGCAGCAAAAGCAGCAGAAGGCACCAGCAGCAGCAGTAGCAGCAGAGCAAGGTAATGCGAGTGTTTGGACTTGCAAAGTTGCGCTGTATCTCTATTCTCATTGAGCCTTGCAAGTTGGCTTCGGTCGCTTTGCACCTCCGTCTGTCTGATTCACGCACGCATGCTTGGCACGCTCATTGTTCATTCCTTTGCGGGCAGAGAGGTATAGCTGGTGCCCACCTGGCACTCCAATGTAATTGTTATAAATGCACTCAGATTGGCAGATGGATTGGCACAGATCCTGTTTCAGCTCTACATATGAAGAGCTTGCGCCGTTGTGACGTATCATTTCACCAAATTGCAATAACAGACACATTGCAACAGGGTGTTGCAGCCCAGGGCATATGTTGTATACGGCCCCCCAGCAATGAAAGCCGTTAACAAATTCATGCTCTGTTACCAGCACTGCTATGTGTTATACTTGTTCCAGGTGCCCTGCCCCCAGCTTTATTGAGTTTGATGTCCATTCAAGACCAAGCAGTGCGTCGTGATGCTCTGAAGCAGCAGATGGCCCTGGCAGCTCAACACCTGTTAGCTGAGCCAGAGAAGCACGTTGGGCCGGGGCTGCGGCTGCTGCTGGGATGTGCGGCAGATAGGTACGTCAGCAGTATGTGCCCTTGCTTTTTGGTGCTGCTGCTGCTGGTTGCTGTGAGGGCCGTCCTGGACTTGGTTGTCATGGTTCAGTGCATGGAGTTCTCTGTTCAGCAGATGCAGTTGTTCAACAAGCACGCGCCTGGCTCTGCAGCAGCAGCAAGCCCAACAAGAATCCCGTTACCAGTGCGGTGCTGGAAGGTTGTTCGTGATGTGCGAAGTTATCTTATTAGACGTGCGAAGATGTCTTATTAGACGTGCGAAGAATCTTATTAGATGGGCGAAGATATATCATTAGATGTGCGACGATATCTTATTAGATGTGCGAAGATATCTTTTTGAAACGTGCGGAGATATCTTGTTCTGTGTAGCAAATCATTGCTGAATGTTTGCTGCCTGCAGGGATGGTCATGTCGTGAGGTTGGCTCTATTGAGTCTGTTAGCAGTGTTCAAGGACTTACTGCCAGGATACAGAGTCAGAAGCCTGACCGAGGATGAGCAGGAGGTATGAGATTGTGATTATAACATGTTATAACGTTCACAATAACACAGTAACAAACAGCAATAACGCAGTGCTACGCATCATGCATGCATGATGTTGAAGATGCTGGTAATTGCGTTGCAGCAGCAGCTTGGATCTTGGCCGCTTGAGGATCCTTTGAGATGGCAGCAGCAGCAGCAGCAGCCGTTGTTGTCAGGCTCTTGTTAGCTCTGGGACAACTATGGCTTACATTCAGTCCTGGTATATAATGCCGCAATGGCACTGCTTTTTTTTGATCTTTTTTATTTGCTGGATCTCAGATGCAGCTTACTAGCTAGTATGTCTGTGTTGTATTCTCTACTGCAGGCGCGTGTGAGCAAAGAGGTCGCAGCTCTGCGTACATTTGAGCAATCCCTGCTAAAAGCCTATCAGGCGTACCTCAAGACGCTTCTGGCAGCAGCAACTGCCAAGCCAACCGCTGGCAGCAGCAGCAGCAGTGTGTTGGCTACAGCACGTGTGGCGGTGAGGTGTATGGGCCAACTGCTGGTGGCTAGACCAGGGTTTAACTACAGCAGTGATCTCCTACAGGTGGGTTTAGGGTTTAGGGTTTAGGGTTTAGGGTTTTCAACCCCCGCAGTAAAACCCAAGAGGCGTATCAGGGTTTGGTCCAATCCAACAGTGTTTACACTGCTATCAAAGTCCAATCGTGCAAATGGGAATCTCAGCCAGAGCTCTTAGTGTTTTGGATGGACATGTGTTTGCAGTTGTGGACAAAGAATCCACCAGCAACATCACTCGGGCTCCAAAAGGCTGGTGCTGCAAAGGAATCCGCAAGCCTGTGCATTGAGTTTTGTTGTGCATTGCTGTTGCTGTTCATTGCGCATTGCTGTTCATTGAGTGTTGTTGTGCATTGCTGTTGCTGTCCATTGCGCATTGCTGTTTTGCTTTTTCATGCATTCTGTTGCATTTTGTGCTTCTTCTTCCAGCTTGCAATCCAAACATGTGTATGTTTTTGGTTTGACTGCGAGCCTGCAGGCGCTTGTTCCCTTGATGGCTCAACCAGACACACAGATACATGAGGAGGCCTGCAACACAATCAAGCAACTGCTGCTGGAAGACGTTCAAGGCAACACGTCGCTGGAGGCAGTGCAACTTGTTGCTGATCTGATTCGGAAGCGCAAGTGTAATGTGGCACCACTGGTCGTCAGCAGTTTGTTAGTGTTGAGATTTGAACAAGTGACACCAACAGCTCAAGGTGGAGAGGGTGTCGGGGGAAAGGTGAGGTCTTGAGCCGTTTTGCTCATATTATGTTTGGTAACGTGAATTGCTTTCTCGGTTTGATAAATTCAAATAGCTCGGTGTGTACACATGTATATCCGCATCACTGGGTCTAAGAGTTGCTGGTCAGCTCTGCAGAGGCACATGCATATTTTGAGGTCATGCCTGTTTAGCAGAGCCTTGTGCCCCCAGCGCCCTTCTGTACTAAAGTGTGTGCTTGTGAGGGACCGCTGCAGACAACACTCGGGATGCTTCTGTAGCAGGACAACAACTGCTAGCAGTGTGAATAGATCTGGCATATAGTCATCAACAGCAACAGCGGTGACTGGCGGTCCTTTTGCGGGTTGATGATGTGCGATCTCCTTGTTTGTGGACCATTGTAGGGCAGGACCAGCTTGCTCTGTGCAAGTTCTGGCTTGTGGTCAGTCCTGGAAAGTGCGTCATGCTCAGATTGCCACGCAACAAAACCGCCATTTTCAGTCATCATGGATATCATGGATGTATCTGCGTGCAGGGTCCCAAGCAAGGCAAGAAAGCGCGTAAGAAGAAGAAGAAATCTGATGTAGACCGGGACTTTGATGAGGCTGCTGCTGCACCTGATGCTGCTGAGCTGGCATTGCTGCAAAGCCAAATGCTAGAGGTGAGATCTGGGCAAGTTGTACTGGCCAGTTGGTTTGATTGCTGGTACTGCTGATTGTGTAGTGCTTCAATCGTTGGTGCTGTATATTTCATGAGTCATTTGCTGGCTCGCTGGCTGCTGCTGCACCTGATGCGGCTGAGCTGGCAATGCTACAAAGCCAGATGCTAGAGGTGAGCCTTGGGGAAGTCGTGCTAGCCAGCTGGTGAGCCATGGGCAAGCCTGGCCAGTTGATTTTCTGGGATTGCTGCTTGTCTAGTGTTAAATCTGTTGGTGCTCTGATGCAACTAATGCAGCATGACTGTGAGAAGAAATGCTGGTAATGCTGATTGTGACTGTCTAGTGTTGAATCTGTTGGTGCTGTAATGCAACAATGCGGCATAGTTGGCTAGCAGGTTCCTGCTTGTGGTCTGAATGTGGGTATATATGGTTTGCTATGATACTTGGGGTCACGAAGCTCTCAAAAGGTTCTGAAGGAGTTCACTGTGACTGTGTATCAGCAACAGCTGGGCAAGGAGTGAGCAGATGCAGGGTTCACCCATTTTGTAAATAGAACAGGGGTGTGTTAAACTACAACTACCATACAGCTGGCAAAACCTCCAACCACAACATATTGCATAAAAGCTTGTGGTGTTTGTTGATGCTTTTGCAGGCCCTTTTTGAGATCTTCTTCCGAGTGCTGAAACACTGCAGCACCGCAACAGCTAATCATGCAGCCAGCCAATCAGCAGCAGCTGCTGCTGCTGCTAACCCTTCAGCAGATAATCCTGCTGCTGCTGCTGCCAATGGTATTCATGACAGCAGCAGCAGTGCTGCATTGGTGCAGCCGTGGCCTGCTGCCAAAGTTCATAAGAAGTTCCCGCTGCTGCAGCCTAGTCTTGAGGGTTTAGGGAGGTACAGCCACTTGATCAGTGTGGAGTACTTCAACGATTTGATGGCTGTGCTCCAGGAGGTAGGAGCTATTATGCGCCGCAGTAGTTGTTCTTGATTCGAAGCAGTGGTTTTGTTGTGGTTGATCTATCATGCAAGCACAGTCTTCCATTTGTGCTGTCTGCAGCCTCCAATCAAGTGTTGGGGAGGTACAGCCATTTCATCAATGTGGAGTACTGATGAATGACTTGATGGCTGTGCTCCAGGAGGTGGGAGCTATTCTATGCCTTGTCCATGTGTTTGTTTGCAGTTGCTATTCACTGGTGCGTGACTGTCCGTGAGCGGCCCAGCGTGCTGCTAGCAGCACTACATGTCCTCAAACAGGCCAAAGCGAGAATTGAACTTTGGACTGCGAAACATGCTTAAGCCAAGCTGCCCAGACACTTGATGCACTGAATGGCTAGAGACACACACTGCTGTGTGCCGTGTCCATGTGCTGGTTGCAGTTGTTGTTGACTGGTGACTGGCGAGTCCGTAAGCGGCTCGGCGTGCTGCAGGGAGCACTAGAAATCCTCAAAGGCCAAGTGGAGCTTCCACGATAGACTGCACAGCATCTTCAAGCCACCTTACCCAATCACGTGTTCAGTTGATATGATACCTGAACCCGCTGTTTTGTGCTGTGTTTCTGCTTTTTGCAGTTGCTATCTACTGGTGCATTGCCTGTCCGTGAGCGGGTTGGGGTGCTGCTGGCAGCACTAGACATTCTCAAAGGCTAGGGAGAGGCACACGCCGTTAGCCACATTACAATCCTCTTTCTTCAAGCACACAATGCATTACCAAGTCCAAACTCACTTTGTTGTTATTCTGTGTGTCTGCTGTTCACTTGCAGTTGCTGTCCACTGGTGCGTTGCCTGTCCGTGAGCGGGTTGGTGTGCTGCTGGCTGCACTAGATATACTCAAAGGTCAGGGGGAGGCACTCACTATAGATCGCAGAGCATTCTACAACCACTTGTATCAAACACTGCTGCAAGTGCCGCTGCAAGTGCTGGTGGAGCCTCC
>NSMO01014642.1:0-10461 GCA_002588565.1 Coelastrella sp. UTEX B 3026 | reverse complement strand
CCGGCGTTTTGTGGGTGTTTGCTGATAATTTTTTGCTTAAAAAAACAGCAAAAGCTTGGGCAAAAAACTGCCGCGGGGTTGATAACCCTCTTGGGCCCCCCACTTCCCCCCCCCCCCCCCCCCCCCCGGTCCAACCCCATTCAAAGGTTACATAGAGTATTGCCAAGCAGTGACATGTTCCAAGCTGCACATCTTTGAACAAAGAGCCAATTATTCAACCACAAGCACGGGTATCACAATACCACTTTACCCAAGGACCTCCTTGAGCGGGAACGCGCAGGAAAAACCGGAAGTTGTATATTTTGGTAGGCTCGTGGACTGTTCCAAGCTGCTCGGTAGCTTTCCGCTACACCTCCGCTACACAAGGGCCTGTATTACACAAGCAACTTTTTTGAACCCTCTGTAACCGCCCACCTTCTTTTCCTTCCCTTTTGAATACTGTCTCTCCGCCTTCCTCCACCTCAGAAAGATAAATAATCATCGTGGCTAGCCGCAGCGTCTTCTGTGTCCCGTACTGCTCGGGATCAAACACATCGAGGTGGCTGAAGGACAGTAAAACAGCACGGGTAGAATGGATGATGAATGAATGAGCTTTGCATAGCGCTTTCAATAGAGAGCGCTACGCAGAGCGCTAGCGTAAGTTGAGGGAGGGTAATGTGTGTTTAGAGGCGACTCCACATTTCCTACCGTCTGCGAATGTCCCCGGAGGGCGAAAGGGCTGGTCCTGCAGAGACTGCGGTGACTACACAGGTTGACCTTGCTTTAGAAGGCCGGCATGCACAGCCGGCACTGGAAATCAAACCGAGAATTGTGAGTCACTGATAAAAATCGATCCCAGCCCTTTTGTAAGGAAGCATTGGAGAATGAATCAATGCCATGGCAAGACCTGCTTCAACAAACTTGCTTAAAAAGGGCTGATATCGACTTCAACCAGTGACTCCAAAACTTGGCCAACACCACTGTGTTTTGAGCGTGTAGACAATTGTCTTGAGTCGCCGATAGAAGTCGATCTCAGCCCTTCGTAAGTAAGCACTAGAAGATGATGAATGCCATGCAAGACCTAGTCCTGAACACTCAAGTATGCCGGCAATGAAACCCATGTAATGCACAACCAGGACTGTTGACAGGCAGTCAGAGGCCGTTATCATGCATTACTCTCTACTGCTCGACTGTCGGGAGCAATAAGTGCTAATGCTGCAAGATATTTAGCAGGCAAACGATCCATGCATGTTCAAATCAAGCGACGCTGTAGCCCAGCATTGAAGGCAATCAGCATAGGAGACACACACCACTGTTTGGAAAGGGACTCAGCCTTGTTTCGACCATGCAAATAGCTTCACTTTGAATAACCACCATCTGCGATACTTTTCATTTGGTTGACACCTAGGCGCCTAAAAGCCCGCCACGACTGCCACGACTGCCAGGTATCAATAACATCAGTTAGAAGAGAGGAAAGTTACATGTGGATACTTTGTCAAATCTCAGGCGGTACTCTCCACCAACAAGTGTACTGGGTGACGCCCAAGTGACATAACACTAACAGCATGTTGATAATGCATTTTGGCAGATGCCATAGCCATAAAGCCATTCCTCCTCCATTTTGATCACTGCGGCAAACACATGACAGCTGCCAGCTCAGCAGATGCATCCACCAGATACAAAAAAGTGGTGTGACACTACAGTTACACTTGGTGGTTACAGGAACAGCACAAAGTAACATATGCATGTAATGATCTTCATGAGACTTTGCAGCAAACACAACAATGCATGCTTGAGAGCATATATAAAGCAGAAGCTCCCAAAAGCAATGCAATCAACAAACCTTGTGCCCACCTGTCGTATTTCTCATTGAGTTGGTATCTCAACGCATAGAAGGCCTCGCCATGACTGGCTGGTACCAATGTGACAGCTTCGATCTTATCTTCTAACCATGCTAGGACACCATCGGAATCTTCCTCCCTGTGGCAGCAGCAGCAGCAGCACACAGTGCATGATTAGTTCCACTCTTTACATTTGTGACCAATTGATACCATCATAGGGCACGCTTGCTGTAAAGATTTTTTAATATCAACCAGCAGTTACTAGCATGTAGTATCTCCAAACCTAAGATCACAACAATAAATCAGTCAGCTGTGACAGCACTGATAAAGGGGCACCATCACCGACAGGCCAGAGAGCCAGCACATGCTGTACCTTGATCACCAGACGTGTATTTGCCAAAACATCATACATCAGTGCATGTGATTGCCAAAAACACCATACATTACATGTGAATGCAAAGTGCCACTTCATAAACACTAATGTGCAACCCACCTCCTGGTGAAGACCCCTGCACTGTTCCTCGCACTCCAGCCAGCACCTGCCGAATCTCTAAAACCATACTAGTTATTGCCAAAAGCACCATACATGTATAACGTTCGTAAAATGCCACTTGAATGCAAGTGATGCGTCACCCACAACTGCCCACCTTCTGATGAAGACCCCTGCACTGTTTCTTGCACTCCTGCCCTGCTCTAGACTTTCCCCTTGCCGCAACTTCACCTCAGAGCGCTTCAGCCTTGGTGCGACCAGGTTTATGATATGTGACGCCTTGGTCTTGTCTAGGAAGTTGGGATATACCACAATTCGTGGGTGCCAGCTCAATATCTACAAGAAAATGCACAGGAAATGGATCACATGGTTTCAGCATTCATATACATATTGTTTTCAGCCTTGGTGCAACCAGGTTGCTGATATGTGGCGCCTTGGCCTTGTCTAGGAAGTTGGGATATACCACAATTCGTGGGTGCCAACTCAATATCTGCAAGACAATGCACAGAAAGGGGTGCGATGCTCAGCTGCCACCAGACCATTACTAGCTAGACAGCTAAAAGAATCACTGATTCCATGGAATGTCCAAAATAGGTCAACATGCTGATGCCCTGCAATGTGCACCACAAACCCACTGGTGCGTGGTGGTAGCAGCAACACTAATCATCAGAATGCAAGTGCCTGCTGGCCTATGCTGGGAGCAGCTGGCCTACATTGCTGTTGTCGCGGTGCGCGCGCGCCCGGGGGGGGGGGGGGGGGGGAGGTCCGGCTGCCACCAGACAATGACTAGTTAGACAATACACTGAACCTCCCAAAGAGGCCTAGCTCTCAAACCTTAGTCATGAAGCAGAGGCTTTGCTGGCTGCATCCTTACTGCTGGAGATAGCTGCTGCTGCTGCTGTTGCTGTCGTGAGCCGACAGCTGCTCAATTGCGTAACTGCTTCCTGTTATGCCAGCTTGCAACAGAACTAGATGTATAAGTCATTCATTGGGTTTGGGATAGACACACGCATAAGTGCGAAGTGAAGTCCTGTTGGCGCACCTGATATGCAGTGACAGTATAGTGGTTATGTCCTGACTCTGCCGGCTGCAGCAGCGGCTGCAACAGTCCCGCTCGATTCATACACGCCTGCGCTTGCTTTTCAGCATCAGCTGTATCGCTCGCTGGCGCTACCGCCTGCTGCTGCTGCTGCTGGGGCTGCTGCTGCTGGGGCTGCTGCTGCTGCTGGGGCTGCTGCTGCTGCTGGGGCTGCTGGGGTGGCTGGGGTTGCAGGACTGGGGTTTGGGCCGGGGTCTGGGCCGCTAAACCTTGCTGCTGCTGTTTGTCCATCTCATGCTGCTGCTTCTGCTGCTGCTCTAGTTGCTGCTGCTCCAATAACCGCTGTTCCTTTTCTCGATCTAGCTTGCTCTGCTGATCCTTTTGCTGTTGTTCTTTTCGCTGCTGCTCGGCTGCTACTGCTTGCTGATGCTGCTGCTCTTGTTCCTGCTGTTGCTGCTGCTGCTGTTTGAGTTGTGCTACTTCAGCTTGCTCTTGCTGCGGGGTGATTACTTCCGGCTGTAGGGGCTGCTGTTGTGGCTGCTGTGGTTGCTGCGGTTGCTGTGGTTGCTGCTTTGGCTTTTTCTGACGTATGCTTGCGTCAAGCATCTACGTACAGCAGAAAGCAGTATGCATGTTTGGGGTAAAGCTGAGGAACAAAGCCGTTTGCTGGCTTACTGTTGTACAATAGAACGTCCTGTGCAGGCTCCTATATATAGGAATATATAATGATGTCAGCAATATTGGCCATAAGCCACTGCTGTCTTGATGACAGACAGAGCCTATTAGTGCGTGAAGCTGATAGCAGCGTTGAAACCTTCTCACAGGGTCTATACAAGGAAAGCAACTGCGATGCCAACCTACGTGTTGCTGTATTTATCCAAGGTAGTTGGTTGTTGCTCATGCAGAGCAGTTGCGACGCGCCTGTGCTGCCCTAACGCAACCGACTAAGTGTCCAGGCGTACCTGTGTTTGTAAAGATGGTCCCAGCCTTGGCGCACTGTGCGTGAAGTAGCCGAAAAAGAAGCATGTGACACACAGGGCCACTGCAACTGGCACTGGCATGGACATCCACCACAGGCCATGCCGCTTCCGCGGCGGGACCATGTTTAACTGATGTATTGTGCCTAACAGGGTTACCAGAAGCGATGCGAAAGGCCGCTGAGGCAGAGATGGTGCGGTCTAAGAAGCAAACAAGGGCACTTTGCTGCTGTCAGGCGGGTGCGCAGAAAGCTGTGCGAGGCTGCAACAGAATCTAAGCTTGTGCACTACTTAGGCTAATGTGATGCTGATTGAACTGCGTGGTATCTTATATGGCTTGATCGCTCCTCAAATAGCAGTTTCTGCCCAGAGTGCGCAGCATTCGTGATCGACTTCTCCAGCGTATGCGGAAACAGTAGCCGAATGTCTGCGAGGGGGTCTCACTGCCGCTTGGCTTTGGTCACACATAACACTCCTTGCTAATTCATATCCGTCTGGGCCCCAGCACCCCCCTTTGCCACCCCTCCTAGACGAGCATCACATATTGCTTTATTGCGTACTGTAGTCGATGCATCTGCTTCCTCTTGAGCTCGAGAGTCTTGGTCAGGTGATGGCAATACAGATCCAAAAGCACTGCCGAAGGTACACTGGGTAACGCTGAACAACTCACCCATAACAACTTTCTGTGACTGGTGCAGTTGACTTCAACCAATTCACTCGCCCAACACCGTCCTACAGCGCCTACTGCTGCAGTTGGCGCTACAGTATCTTGCTGCAGCAGGTCCTGTCACAGATGCAACCGCCAATTCAATACTCCTACCAACCCTAAAAACGCCGGATTCCTTCTGGCGGCTTTGGGCTAAAGTCAAGAGTCAGCTCATACAACCTGTCAGAGTGTACTCCATTACAGTTACAGTATTATCTATCATGCGCAAGTAGACTTGTCAACACACATACTTTGCTTGGCAATCCATGTCGCACGAACCCGCTTTCTAAAGACTTCACATTCAGCACAACTCGTGCTGTAGTCAACTGTTAGGACTGGGCGTCAACTCAGCAGGCAGTCCGATATCACAAGTGCCCAGAACAGACATACACGACAGAGTGCAATGCAGCAGTGCCCTCTCCAAACTGCAACAGATGTTTAGTCACTGTGTTAAATCACGTGGTCTAAACACAGAGATGCTGCAGCAGCCCTCATCACCACATCACAGTCTTGCAGTCCAGCAACAGCAGTGCAGAATCAGCTCGCAGCCACCTGACAACAACAGTCTCCTCTCCACACGCTACTCCCCTACACCACCCGCTCACTCACAACCTCGAAACACTTGCAAAGTCCGCGTCTGTACCAACGGACCAACTGCTGACCTGTGCTTTCCAGTCCTGCGGCAGTGCTGTAACCAGCTCCTCGCTGACTGCTCTCACTGCTGCTTGTCCAACAGAGTGACCGATGGTAGCTATCCAACCACCTTTACTGTGGCTTCTGGAACACTAGCATGTGCATTGGCGAGAACACCCCGGTCTTTCCGCCCGCCACTAAGCTACGTGCCACGTTACGTAACATGTTATGGACGTGCTTCAAACCCTTGGGGGCCAACCACAGAGCGTCTAGGGTACTCACAACGACGTGGCTCACCTACAGCAGCAGCAGCAGCAGCAGCAGTGGAACTCAACAACAATGTACTGCAACAGCTGCAGCTGTCCTGTAGTGTTTGAGATCTGTTGGTGCATATTGTTGCCAAACAGCAGCAGCAGCCGGTCTTAGCAACCATGTACTGCAACAGCTGCACCTGTTCTTCAGTGTTTCAGAATCCTCTTGCCACTGATCGTTGCCAAACAGCAGCAAGAATGGTTTGCAAAGCACTGCAGCAGCAGCAGGAACACAGTAGCAACAATGCAGCAGCGACAATGCAGCTGCAGCAGCAATGCAACAGCAGCAATGCAACGAAAGTCCTTAATAAGAACTACGTGCACTGCCATACGCACACTGCATGCCTTGCCAATTTCTAGTGCTTGTTATAACTGCTGGGGCAATTACATCCATGTGTCATAACCTTCAAAGTCTTTTATATGTTACTGACGGGTTAGGTGACGGTGGAAACCACTGGACTTACCTCATTCTGCCATGCGAGCTCATCCAAGCGCTTCCACCAGCCATCAGCCACAGAGCTTGATGTAGCCAGATCAAGACTGCAACAAAAGACAGACACACAGACAAAGTCTCAGCAGTGCGCTTGGCACTTCTTCGTTGCATGAGCTTTACGTCACAGAGAGCCCCTCAGCAAAGTAGAAGAGATGTCAACGTGTCATGCAATGGTGAACAGCAGCCATCAACCACAGAGCTGGATGTAGCAAGATCAAACCTGAAACAGACCAAAGACACAAGGAGTGCCTCAGCAAAGTAAAAGAGATAGTACATCTGGCTGTGCAAGAGATGTACAAATGTGTCATGCAGTGCTGAACACATTCCATCTGCTACAGAGCTGGATGTAGCCAGATCAAGACTGCAACAATCACAGACACAAAGGGCGCCTCAGCAATTTGCTTGGCATTTTTATGTTGTATGAATGAGCCAAATCTCACAAAGAGAGAGCCTCAGGAAATCAGCAAAGTAAAAGAGATAGCGCATCTGGCTGGGCAAGAGATGTACAAACATGTCCTGAGTGCTGAACAGCGGTCACCAACTACAGAGCTGGCTCTGCAAGAGATGTGCGATGGGATTTGCAATGCTAAGCAGCAGCCATTAACCACAGAGCTGGATGTAGAGAGATCAAGCCTGCAGCAGCACACACAACGAGAGCCTCAGCTTGGAGGTGCTGCAGGCATCTCAAGCGACCTCTGATTACACAGAAACTGCTGGACCTCGATACACTGCTGAATAGCACACAAAACGTCCCACCACCCACACCCATAATGCACTTCCTGGGATGTTCAGCTTGCCAATGTACAGCCAAACTTTGTACAGCTGGGCAAATTTTGTACAAGGCAGTTCACCTACCTCGTAACCAGCTTGGAACCAGCTTCTTGTCCAGCTTCCCCAGCCTGCTTGAAGATGCTGCAGGCATCTTTGGCAGCCTCTGATTACGCAGAAACTGCTGGACCTCGATACACAGCTACTTGCCACAACACACATAAAACGCACCACCCACACCCACAATGCACCACCCTTGGATGTCTCAGCTTGCCAACACACAGGCAAGTTCTGTACAGCCGGGTACGGCAGCGCCACCTACCTTGTAACCAGCTTGAAGCCGACGGCTTTGCCTGCCTCCTCAGCTTGCTTGTAAGTCCTCATTTCCGGCAATCCGTTCCCAAAATTGATCTCATCGATGACCTTCACATGCTCTGGGTTATTGGGATCAAAGGTCTTGGTGCTGACCCACTCGTAGCTCAGGAAGAGACCACCAGGCTTTAGGACCTTGAAGATCTCGCTGTAGACCTCCTCCAACTTGTTAGCTGTGGCAGCAGCAGCAGTGGCAGCAGCACAAAGAATCAGGGTCTCAGAATGCGCAAGGATACTGCATATATGTGTCTGACACTTTCATGCTGACCCACTCGTAGCTCAGGAAGAGACCACCGGGCTTCAGAACCTTGAAGATCTCGCTGTGATGTCCTCAACTTGTTGGTTGTGGCAGCAGCAGCACCGTGACAGCAGCAACACCAGAGGCAGCAGCAGCAGCACAAAGAATGAAGTCTCAGAATGTGCAAACACTTTGGTGCTGACCCATTCGTAGCTCAGGAAAAGACCACCGGGCTTCAGAACCTTGAAGATTTCGCTGCAAACCTCCTTGAGCTTGTTGGCTGTGGCAGCAGCAGCAGCAGCAATGTTGGCAGCAGCAGCACAAAGAACCCAAGGTCTCAGAATGTGCAAGGATACTGCATATGTGTGCCAGATACTTTGGTGTTGACCCACTCGTAGCTCGGGAAGAGACCACCGGGCTTCAGAACCTTGGTGATCTTGCGCTAGACCTCCTCAAGCTTGTTGGCTGTGGCGGCAGCAGCAGCAGCAGCACAAAGATACGGTCTCAGACTGTGCAAAGATACTGCATACGTGCCAGACACTTTGGTGCTGACCCACTCGTAGCTCAGGAAGAGACCACCGGGGTTCAAAACCTTCCAAATTCTCGCTGCAGACCTCCTCGAGCTCATTGGCTGTGGCAGCAGCAGCATTGGCAGCAGCAGCAACGGCGGCAGCAGCATTAGCAATAGCTGGCGATAACAAGTGGCAAGGTATTGCATGTATGAGGTCATGGTGCCAACACACTCGCCGCCCAGACACAGGCCTCCAGCTTCAGAAACTCGTCCAACTTGTTGCCTGTAGCAGCAGCAGCAGCACCAGCACCAGCAGCAGCAGCACCAGCATACCGAGCATGTACTGTGCAAGGATATCAAACTCCAGGGTGGTTGGGCTTGAAGGCCTTGGTGGTGGGCTTCAAGCAACAGTTGTTGGCACAGCAGGCATCGGCCAGTGGTACAGAAAAAGCTTTTCTTTCGGCGCTTCTCCCAATGTGTTTGGCGGGAAAAGCATATCACAGATGTTGCTGGCACTCCTGTTAAAACATGTCCTATATCCCAACCCCTGCTGCTGCCGGCACCGGCAACGCTGCCGCTTCTGCTGTACCTTGCACATAAACAGGAAAATTCAATATGCTCCAGCTTACCATGGCATGTTGCTTCAATCGCGTAAGCTGCATCAAATGTGTTTGGCGGGAAAGGCATCTCACAGAAGTTCCCCCGCACGACTTCAGCCAGAGGTGCAACACCCAGACGCTGGTTGTGGTGGTTGGCACGATCAACCTGATACTGATTGATGGTGATACCTGCGGCAGATTGGCAGCAGCAGCAGCAGCATTATTGGCCATGCTTTGCATGATAAAAAGAAGCAAAGCAAGGACATCTCTGGGCTATTACACAGTGAAAAATTGCAGGACTGTTTGCTGGTATACAGTCAGCCAGAGGTGCAACACCCAGACGCTGGTTGTGGTGGTTGGCACGGTCGACCTGATACTGATTGATGGTGATACCTGCGGCAGATTGGCAGCAGCAGCAGCAGCAGCGATGTTGGCCGTGCTTAGTACACAAACGACGCGCAAACTCCACGACACAGCACAAAAAGGTGACACCGGAGATGCCACGCTTGGACCATGTCTGGCCGGGCGCTGCACTGCACACTGGGGGCTCACTTATGGAATGCTTTAGGATATGGTAACTGTAATTGGCTGAACTGAGATGGGGCGCATGGCCGATAGCCATAGAGCTACGGCTGGTGGGTAGCTTACATTTCCTGGCTGACCGGCCTGCAGATTTAACCTGTTTGGTGCATGCTGCTGACTTGCTTACTGCTCATTCCTGACTCGTGTACTGCTCGCATGGCGCGCTCAGTTGCTGTTTATACCACCGTTCTGAAGCACTGATGAGCATGTTTATGAACAAGGTTATGCACAAGGTTACAAACAAAGTCATGCTTGTCGAGCAAGTCTGCTGCTGCTGCTGCGCTGGCTGATCGCTGGTACTTGTTGCCTGCAGTGGCGCACTCGATTGCTGCTTATACTGCCGCGCTGAGTCACTTATCGACGAGGCTATACTTGTCGAGCAAATGTGTTGCTGCTGCTGCTGGCTGCTTGCTGCTGCTGGCTGCTGCTTATTGCAGTACCAAACTGCTGCCTGCTAATAACATGGTATGTTCGGCTAGTACGCGGACTGAGTGGGGTACAGGATTGTCAGTATTTCGGCATGCTGACCTGTCACGTGTGCTCCACTAACTGAGGCGATAGTGCGCATAGGGCCGCCAACACCACAGCCGCAATCCAGGACCTTCATGCCGGGGCGCAGACCCAACTCTACTGCTACACGTGCTTCGTGAGCTGCCTCCGACGATTGCCAGTTCTTCCCGGGCAGCTTCGGCGAGAAATGGAAGCTCTGGCCCCATCCGTATTCGTAGATATCCGTTACTAAGCTGTAGAAGATGTCTACTAGCTGAGTGGTTTTTGAGCGGTCCTTGATGCCTTCGCCTGCCTCCTTGCCGTACGACGATTCGTATTTGTCCCATTCGTTCTTGACTTTTGTTTTTTCGATTGAACCGCCGGAAAGGTCGAAGACTGTGGGTCTGTTCCTGCAAGAATCTGAGTATCTGCA